>PVKH010015621.1:0-16024 GCA_004027955.1 Chaetophractus vellerosus
AACATAATCTAATCTATATTTTTGGAATTCATAATTAAATCAAACAAACCATTACAGTCATCTTCTGAACAAACTTTCTGTGAGTGGATTTTAAATACTGTGGATGCCGTATTGCTTTGGGTCCGACAGCCTTTCCCACTTGACTTTATGAAGAAGCTTTGGGTTTTTGTCCATTCTGATGGTGAGCAGGACTGCAGAACATAGAGGTCTCTGGATCCATCTTTCCTCATCTTTTATTTACATAGACATTTCCCCTTGCCATTACTTTTCAACTCTATCTTTCTGAATCTTTTTTTAAATCCTTTATGAAATGAGGTGGAATACAGATAAGCAAGCAAATTAAACAAGGTGATCTGCGCTTCAGCTGGGAAATATGTTGGTACTTAAACTTACTTCACTTGGGCTTCTCAGAGTTCATCTCTTCTGATCAGTTCCTATTATCCACCCTGAGCTGTTTTCTTCCTGGAGAAATGCATGTGGTTACCTTTAAACTTTATGTAAAACCCTTCTTTGTATGACTATTTCTCCCCAAATTCCCACCATATAATTTGATGCATAGTGAAAAATGGACTCAATAACTCCTCAAAATGGAATATTGGACATAATACCCAAAAGAGCTAGGTTAGGTAGGAAAAGAGGAACTTCACCTGCACTGTAAAAAATGACCAGACTTCCTCTAATCTACAGAGATAGATCAATCAGTCACAAGTTGTTTGTGGAAATTCAGAAAAGTTATGCTGCAGATGATCCATGTAAACTATTCTTCTTCATTGTTAAAATGTTTTCCAATATTTTAGAATCCTCCTCTTGCCCCACCTTACTACCCCAAAGGCCATCTCTGCTAATGAAAGATTTGATTATGGTCCATTCAATTAGGAGAGAAGAGTGGTTTGACTGAATTCCCCTGCAACACACCACGATCCCTTGTTCTGACATCCTGTCTGTGGTTTAACTACATATCTCTTCATCTTCCCACACTACACTCACTCTCAAAAATCCAAATCACAGCTCGGTAATGTTTTGTCTTGTTTGTGCTAGCCCTGCTGCTGGAGATTTCACACCCAAATTTGAGCCTCCTCTTCAAGACATCCTTGCATCCTTTTCTGTATGAAACCCACTCCTGACTTCACCCTAACTTTTTCTTTCCTTTTTATTCCTTCATTCTTATTTCTGTACTTGAAAAAAATCTTGTACATGGTAGAAAGTGGTACATGACTAATAACAAAAAAAAAAAACAGTGGTAGAAGACATCTTTTTCTTCTACTTTATTTTTTACTAGACAGAAATAACTTTTCTAGTGACATTTTGGTAGAGAAAAAAAATTAAACCTTTATTAGTTTTCCAAATGGCTTATGAATACCTGAATCTCTTCATAATCACCTTGTCAGTGCATATTCTCCATGCAAAAGACAGTTTTCTTTTTGTTGGACTTTGTATTGGTCAAAATTCTTTTGGGAAACAGAATCAACAGGAGATATCTGTAAATAATATAAGATTTATAAGATTCTCTCATGTGACCTTGGGGATGCACAAGTCCAGGTTCTGCAGGGAGGCTACAAACCAGGGGCTCCAATGAAAGTCCAATGAAGGTCCTTGATAAGTTTCTGGGAGACACTGGCTGTCCAAAGATGAGCTGGGAAATTCTCTCTGAATACTGGAATCACTTCCCATTTTAAGGCATTCAACTGATTAGATAAAACATCACTCATTGCTGATGGCAATCTCCTAGCTTAATCACAGATGTAATCAGCCACCTATGCAGTAAACTCACTGATGGCTAAAGTCCATAAATGTCCTTATATTACAATTAGCCCAGTGCTTGCTTGACCAAAAACTGAGCACAATTACCTGGCTGAGTTGACACATTAGCCTAAACATCACAGTCTACCCTTTGTCAACTCTGCAACCATATACATTACCTTAAACCGTATCTAGTCTTTAAGTAAAAACAATAACAGACATGCACATATATATATACATATATACTTGTATATATATTCGCCTAACAATGTTCAGCTCTCCTGTGTACAATTGGAAATGCATTAATTCCCTACAGAATAAGGTGCAAGTCCTTTGGTAATATTCACTCTTAAACTTGACATCCTTAAATATTATGACATGAAAATAGTGCAAATTGTCACATGATAAGGGAAAATGTTGGGGATGAAAACAAATTCGTTTTTTGTACATATACAATCATACTCATAATGAAACAAGAAAGAAGGGTTCATGACTATTACAGACTTCGTTTCTGTAACTGGTAATGTGGTTGAAGTTCATATTTATCAGTACCTTCTTCCACTACCCATTCCATGTTCCCTTTACCCCCAGCAAGCACCTCAGCTGGCTGTGGTTCTTTGCCAGGTGGGGTGACCCAAACTTTCATTCCTGAAGATTCTGGGCCATTGTTAGTCCTGCTTGGATTGGGTTGCTGCAATTTTCCATTGACTTTAATCACAGGGCATGGCAGTACTAAGAGACACCCTAGAGGATCTCCTGTATTCCAGGCAAACTCTTCTTAACCCCCATTATGTAGATGCAGTCCTATTTCCCCTTGATAGTCAGGATCAAGCACCCCAGCCAGTACAGTAAATCCCTTCTTTGCCTGTTGATTCAGAGGTAAAAGGAACTCAAAGTGGCCAGATGGCAGTCTTAACTTCCAGTTCAATGGAATCATTGCGTTCCCTGGTGGCAGCACTTGTCCTTTTGTAACTAAGACCTGTAGAACAGCAGAGCTTAAGGTTTCAGGGACAGGAAGCAAAAATTTTCCTAGTAGGTCAGTAGGGGTAATAGTGAGTGGTGCCACTCCCATTTCCACCCCTTGATTCCTGGACCCGTGAATCCTGGCTATGTGAGAAAGAGTGGACACTGATTTAGAGCATACACAGCCTCCTGGAGAACATTGCCCCCGCCCTGCAAGGATTGCCACCTAGTTGGTGTCGTAGTTGAATCTTCAAAAGGCCATTCTACCATTCTATCAATCCACCTGCTTCAGGATGATGGGGTACATGGTAAGACCAGTGAAATTCATGGGCATGTGCCCATTCCCACACATCATTTTCTGTGACATAGTTCCTTGATCAGAAGCAATGCTGTGTGGAATGCCATGGCTGTAGATAAGACATTTAGTGAGTTCACAGATGGTAGTTTTGGAAGAAGCATTGCGTGCAGAAAATGCAAACCCATATCCGGAGAGTGTGTCTATTCCAGTTAAAACAAATTGCTGGCCTTTCCATGGTGGAAGTGGTCCAATGTAGTCAACCAGCCACCAGGTAGCAGGCTGGTCACCTTGTGGAATGGTGCCATGTTGGGGGCTGAGGGTGGGTCTCTGCTGCTGGCTGATTGGGCACTCAGCAGTGGCTGTAGCCAAGTCAGCCTTGGTGAAGAGAAGTCCATGTTGCTGAGTGCATGCATAAGCTCCATCCCTACCTCCATGGCCACTTTGTTCATGAGCCCATTGGGCAATGACAAGAGTGGCTGGGGAAAGAGGCTGAGCATTAGCCACAGAGTGGGTCAATTTATCCACTTGATTATTAAAATCTTCCTCTGCTGAAGTCACCCTCTGGTGAACATTCACATGGGACAAAAATATTTTCATATTTTTTGCCCGCTCAGAAAAGTCTATCCACAGACCTCTTCCCCAGACCTCTTTGACACCAATTTCCCAATCATGTTCCTTCCAGGTCCCTGACCATCCAGCCAAATTATTGGCAGCAGCCCATGAATCAGTGTACAAGTATACCTCTTGCCATTTCTTCTTCCAAGCCAAATGAACTACCAGGTGCATTTCCTCATGTAACCTACTTGTGCCTTCAGGACCTGCTTGAGCCCTATCTCATATATACCATTTCCACTTTATTATGGAGTGCTGCTGTGCACGCCCAATTTTATGGCTTTGTAGGATCAGACAATACACAGCTCATGGTAGGCAACTGAGGTCTCATGGTAACTTGATGGCCCATGTTAAGCGTTTTGTCTCTACTAAGGCCCAGTAGCAGGCCAAAAGCTGCTTCTCAAAAGGAGAGTAGTTATCTGCAGAGGATGACAGGACTTGGCTCCAAAATCCTAAGGGAATGCATTGTGATTTCCCTATAAGGGCCTGCTAAAGGCTCCAGACAGTATCTTTATAGCCACTGAAACTTCCAGCACCATTGGATCTGCTGGATCATATGGCCTAAGTGGTAGTGCAGCTTGCGTAGCAGCCTGGACCTGTCACAGAGCCTCCTCTTGTTCTGGTCCCTAATCAAAACTAGCAGCTTTTCTGGTCACTTGGTAAATGGGCCAGAGTAGCACACCCAAATGTGTTGTCTCCAAAATCCGAAGAGACGAACTAAGTGTTGTGCCTCTTTTTTGATCATAGGAGGGGTAAGATGCAACACCTTATCCTTCACTTTAGAAGGGATATCTCGACATGCCCCATACCACTGGACCTAAATTTCACTGAGGTGGAAGGACCCTGCATTTTTGTTGGATTTATCTCCCATCCTCTCTCATGCAAATGCCTTACCAATAAGTCTAGAGTCTTTGCTACTTCTTGCTCATTAGCTCCTATCAAATGATATCATCAATATAATGGGCCAGTATGATGGTTTGTGGGAAGGAGAGATGATCAAGGTCCCTGTGGACAATATTATGATATAGGGCTGGAGAGCTGATATACCCCTGGGGCAGGATAGCGAAGGTATACTGATGGCCTTGCCAGCTGAAAGCAAACTGTTTCTCATGGTCCTTACTAATGGCAATTGAGAAAAAACCATTTACCAGATTAACAGCTGCATACCAGGTACCAGGGGGATGTGTTGATTTGCTCAAGCAATGAAACCACATCTGGTATTGCAGCTGCAATTGGAGTCAACACCTGGTTAAGTTAACAATAATCTACTGTCATCCTCCAAGATCCATCTGTTTTCTGCACAGGCCAAATAGGAAAGTTGAATGTGGATATGTTGGGAATCACCACCCCTGCATCCTTCAGATCTTCAGTGGTGGCACTAATCTCTGCAATCCCTCCAGAAATTTGTTATTTCTTTTGATTTACTATGTTGTTAGGCAGAGGCCTTTCTAGTGGCTTCCACTTGGCCTTTCCTACCATAATAACTCTCACTCCACAAATCAGGGATCCAATGTGGGAATTCTGCCAGTTACTGAATATGTCTATTCCAATTATGCATTCTAGAACTGGGGAAATAATCACAGAATGGGTCCGAGGACCCACTGGATCCACTGTGAGATGGACGTGAGCTAAAACTCTATCCATCACCTGACCTCCATAATCCCCTACTCTGACTGGTGGACCACAGTGATATTTTGGGTCTCTTGGAATTAATGTCACTTCTGATCCAGTGTCCAATAATCCCTGAAATGTCTGATCATTTCCTTTTCCCTAATGCACAGGTACTCCGGTGAAAGGCAGGAGGTCTCCTTGTGAAAGGTAAGAGGAAGATTAATAGTGTACATTTTTGGCAGTTTAACAGGATCCTTCCCCAAGGGGACCTGGCCTTCCCCTCATTCAAGGTGTTCTAGGCCTGCAAATGGTCTCAAGTCTGGGAATTGTTTAAGGGGCCATGATACTCGGCATTTGTAATTTGAGTTAGGGTTTTGTTCACTTGATCAAGAACTCTTCTGCTTATACAGATCCAGAAGAAATTTAGTAGGCTGCCCATCTATTTCACTTCTAGGTACCCCATGATATATTAGTCCATGCTATAACTCCATGCAACTCAGAGTATTTTGAGTGCTGCTTTGAATCTGACTTTCATTGCAATAGCCATGCCAACCTTGTCTGTAGTGATTAACTGCCCATACTTGACTTTTACCCAATTGAGATCTGATCATCCCCATAATGTTTAAGGATTCTCATTCCATTTCAGCCCTCTCTTTAGTAATATCTGGACTACAGAGAAGAGCAACCACAGAGCTCTTCAGGGAAGATGGGGTTAGTCTTACAAACTTATTCCTCGCAGTCCTGGTTAAAGGTGTGTCCTCTGGTCGTTCCTGGGGTGGGTGGGCAGGTCTCAAATGGTAAATCCAGCCTAGCATTCCAATCTCTCTAAGCCTTTGAATTCCTTCTTCTACTGTATATCAGGGTATATTGGGCATCTCAACCTCAGACATGCTAGGCCATCTTTTGGTCCATGTTTCAGTCAGCCAACCAAACAAACTGTTATAGCCCTTTCTAACCCCTTGTGCTACAACGTTGAATCCAGAATTTTTGCTTAGTCAATAAATTCAGTGTGATCCAACTTTATATTCCTTCCACCATTATCCCATACCTTTAGTATCCATTGCCATACATTTCCCCCTGATTTCTGTCTGTATAAGTTGGAAAACTCATGCAGTTCTTTTAGAGTATAATGTACTTCCTCATGTCAAACTTTGTATTTCACCTTTGGGGGCTTGTTGTGATTTTTGTCTAGTAATAGGTCTGGAAGAGAAGAGAGGTAGTAGGGGTGGGTAAGGAGAAGAATTAGAAATGTCTTGCAACCTCTGACCTCAGAGCATTCCTTTGTATTTTCTTCTGGCAAGACAGGATTAATCTCTTCAGGCGGGAGTTGGAAGGCAGATTCCTCAGGGAAGAGTGGAGGTCAGGCAGTGCATGCTGGAGTTTGGCAGGTTCCTACCTCAGGGCTGGGAGGAGGTCCGGACTCCCTGGGGCAGACTGGAGGTTGGGTGATACAAGGTTGACAAGGTGTGGTCTCCACAGGGCAGGCCATCACAGGTTTATCTGGTAAAGTCTCAGCAGAATTTAGGGCTCCAGTGTCCCCACCAATATTATCATCATCCCACATGTCTCCATCCCAATCCTCTGGGTTCCACTCCTTTCCAAGCAATGCCTTCACTTTAACCGCAGATACTCTCGGGGTTAAGATTTTAGTTTCCTTTGTAATTCTGCTATCGTACAATGAGAGTCTAAGTTTGGTACTCAGATATCTCAAGTCTGTGGTTACAGTAGACAAGATTTTCTTTCAGAGCACACATTGAAACTATCCCTTCACTCATGTGGTGTTTAAGCTTCAAATTTGAAGCCTTTAGCTCATCTCTTTCTTTTGTAACTGTATCCAGAGTATCTAGGAGGAGCCAGCCAACATCATTGTACCCTTTGACTCCACAAAACTCTGTTAAGGTGTTGAAAACACTCTTACTCAGATCCTTGCCTCTTATAAGCATGGGAGTAGGGGAATGCAGTGGTATTTTGTGTATCTCTATTGCCAGCTCATGCCATGGATTGTTAGTGGCCTCTTCATTATTGGAAAGGGAGTCCTTAGTACCGGTGAGTCCAATTAGAGTAGAGAGCCAATTGCAAAACTCCCAGAACCACCTCAGACATCCCATGTTTAAGATTCTGTTCCTCAAGAACCACTCCCGGTACCATGCTGTATTAGTCAGGGTTCTTTTGGGAAACGGAATCAACAGGAGATATCTGTAAATAGTATGAGATCTATAAGATTCTCTCACATGACTGTGGGGATGCACAAGTCCAGGTTCTGCAAGGAGGCTGCAAACCAGGGGCTCCAATGAAAGTCCAATAATGGTCTTCATGAGTTTCTGGGAGATGTTGGCTGTCCAAAGAGGATCTGGGAAATTCTCTCTGAATGCTGGAATCACTTCCCCTTTAAGGCATTCAACTGATTAGATAGAACATCACTCATTGCTGAGGGCAATCTCCTTGCTTGATCTTAGATGTAATCAGCCATCTATGCAGTAAACTCACTGATGACTAAAGCCTATAAATGTCGTTATATTACAATTAGCCCAGTGCTTCCTTGACCAAAAACTGAGCACAGTTACCTGGCTGAGTTGACACATTAGTGTAACCATCACAGACTCTTTTTTAAATTATTATTATTATTTTTAAATATGCTGTCCCTTGGCCAGGAGCACCTGGTCCTTAAAAAATTTTTTTTTAAATTTTTTAATCCCTTTCTCCCCTCCTCCCGCCCCCTGCCCCAAGATGGCTCCCTCGTCTACAAAAACTTTTCTTGACATATTTGGGTTTCTGTAAACATGGAGCCTGTTCTCCAGAACATAAATAGCTAAAGATGTAAAAGTATAAGGCAAACTGCCTTAGACTTAGTCTCTCCAAACCACCCCTGAATTCTCTAAGAATTCAGTCCTGGCTTTCTTCTCTCAGGATCTCACCTTATTCCTTTTCTGACCTACTCCTTTCATGTCCTTTCTATTATAAAGCTGTTTCATCTTTCTGTTCTCCACTCTGGAGCTGGCAGACAAACTTAAAACCTGTGGGTGGGCCATCAGCATTTGCAGTGGGCTCCTGAAGCCTCTACTTGCCTAGGGGGGGACAAAGATGCCAGGCACCCCAGTGATGCTCTTGTAAGAGGCTGGAGCCCGGGAGTGGGGTCTTTCAGTGTTACCTGAAGCAATCTGTGAGGAAGACCCAGGTGGGCCTTGGTGCGCTGTGCTCACCACTGTCCCCATGCTATGCTCCTGACGGCGGCGTCCCCTGCCTCACCACAGTCCAGTGACCTCATGTGCTCTCTTTTTCAAAACCTGTGTCTAGCAGTTATTTGGTAACAGAAGACCGTTCTTAACAACTGTGTGAATATTTTTAAGGTAACACATTTTTATGTAACATCTTATGTTTAGCTGGGAACTGTTTGCCAGGAATGTCTGCCATGGTTGCTAGTTTGGACCAGAACATTTTTGTAATGTGCCACACACGTCTTGGTCCAGAGATGAATGCTGGCTACAAGGATAGCTGTAAGAAGGCCAGTGAGGCTGAGTAACAGTGATGCAGAAGGAGGCTGAGGGCGTACGGATAGCCAGCATTTCTGGAAAAACCTTTTGGCACATGGCACAAGAGAGTGAAGAGCGGTGTCCCAGGAGAGGGCAAAGTTAATAACTGGCAATAATCTCTCTTTATGGGCATTTCCCCACAAGTTGATTTTTGTAGTGGAGGGGCTATCTTCTTAAATTATTACCACAGTCGATAGCAACTGCTCTTTGTACTAGAAAGAGCATGGGGTGTTTTGCTGAATACTGTGTATTTTTTATCAAATGTTATCAGTTGATATAGAAGACCCCTTGTTTCCTTTTCTCACATTCAAGCTGTTGCGTCACATTTATTTCTTGGGAAAATTACTGAAGTGGGGTCATTCTAATGGCATGTGTATGTGTACATTTTATAAAGTCTGTTACATAGATAAATGCTATTCACGTGTGAATATGCATCTCCTCCCTACATCCACAGGTTTTTAGTTTGTCTGCCAGCTCTCAGAGCGGGGACCTGAAAGATGCCCAGAAAGACAAAATCGATTTGTATTAGGAAGGACAGGGAAGGGGTAGCTCAGGAAAGGAAAGAGGTGGGGTCCTGAGATTGTCAGGACTGAGTTGTTAGAGAGTTTGGGGGTAGTTCTGAGTTTTGAGAGAGTGGCGGCAAGGTGAGGGACTCTGCCATCCTGTGATGGGAAGGACGGGGAGAAAGCCAAGGAAGAAGCCACTTAGGATACTTTGCTCTGGCTCCTGTAATGCACTTCCCGCTTGGCTATTGGCTAAGAACATGCAATGAAGATTTATGTTGTTTGTTTTTTGTTTTTCCTGCATAACTGTGAGTCTGTACCGAGATGGACCACAAGGCGATGCAGCTTTACAAAGAGTGGGCACAGCTGTCTCTCCACCAGCCTACAGGAATTGGTGCTAATTTTAGATTGCAAGAGCAGATCATGATAATGGTGTAAAGGAGGATGCAAAAGTTCACTGTGAATCTCCTCCTGTGGACAGAACCACTTTTATTCTTGGTGGCTGTGCTTGCAGGGTTGTTTCCATGTACATTCCAATTGTGGTAGTTTGAGACTGCATGTACCCCAGAAAATTATGTTCTTAGAGCTAATCCATTCCTGGGGTGTGGACTTATTGTAGGTGGGAACTTCTGATTAGATTACTCCAGTAGAGGCTGGCCCAGGATGAGTCTTAACTTTCTTACTGGAGTCCTATATAAATGGGATGAATATGGAGAGAAACACACAGGAGCAGGGAGAAAACCAGAGGAAGCCCAAGGCTGAAGGCAACAAACTTTGAGGAGAAGGGAGACACCAGCAGACATTGCCATGTGAGCGAGGAGCCCAGGATAGCCAGCAGCTGGTCTTCAGGGAGAAAACATTGCCTGATGATGCCTCGAATTGGATATTTTCATGGCCTCAGAACTGAAAGCATGCAAGCAAATAATCCCCGTTTCTGGTATATTGCATCCCAGCAACCTAACTAATCCAAACATCAATTTATAGTTAATATTTGCAAAATAAGTTTTACACTCTATACATTTTGGGGCAAATTGCTTTTCTTACTTGTTAGTACTACCCACCATCTATCTGGACTATGCATACCTTTAAAAAATTATCGCCAAGTTTTCTATCATATAGACTTACCACAGTTTATTTAACTGTTACCATTAATGGTCATATAGGTTGCTTCAATTTTTTCGATATTGTAAACAATGCAACAATGAGCACCTTTGGGCATATTGACATATAGATTCTACTAGAAACTGTCCTTTAAAAAGACTTGGGTCTTTGTTCTACTGAGTGGTAGTTGCCAGCAGCATAAACATGGCTCTGGATTGTCTTCTTTGTTCTCCCAAACCAGCATCATGTGGCTTGAAGTTATCTTAATACTTCCCTTTCCTATCATTATGGGAATTTGAGTGTGGAGGATGAAACAATAGGATGAAATGATTACATCCCTCTCTTTTCTATTGTCTGTTTCTTAAGACCTGTAATTTCTCACTTACTATTACCAACTATTTATCTTACTAGTTAGAAAAAGAATTTAGCTGCTCGTAACAGCTTGAAGCTTTTGTGAAAGTTCGTGTTCTTGGAGCTAATCCATTCCCATGGGCATGGGACCTTTGGCTGGATTGAATTCAGCTGGGGGCCTTTGATTGGAGTACTTCAATGAGGTGTGACCCGGGGTGGCTCTTGGCCCTCTTGCTGGAGTCTTATAAATGGGAGAAGCATGAAGAAACCCACAGAGAAAGAGAGCTGCCATTTTACCCTACCATGTGAGAGAGGACTCCAGGATCTCCTGCAACTACAGAAAGACAGAGAAACCCCGAGAGGCTGAGAGAGAGGCTGGAGGCTGAAATCAACGGAGCAGCCTGAACCTGAAGAGACAAGGTCCCAGGAGAAATGAGCCATTTGCTCCAACGCCCACAGATGAGCCCAGGGAGAAAGAGAGCCTGGAGGAGAAGGCACAGACCAGCCGCCATTTTGCCTTGCCATGTGGCAAGAGTCCAGGATTGTAAGCAGCCGACCTTCAGTGAGGCAACATCTCTGGTGATGCCTTGATTTGGACATTTTCACACCCTCATAATTGCAAGATTTTACCCTAATAGATTCCCATTATATAAATTATATACCCATTTCTGGTATTTTTGCATTGGCAGCCTTTAGCAAACTAAAACACTACTGGTTCATCTGTTTCAAATAATAGGACAATATGCTTTCCTTAAATAGCAAAATGTAACAGTAGGAAAGAATGATGGTCCTGGAAAACTTACTTTTCCTTTATATATTCTTGTTACACTTGTTTTTTCTTATGTCTAGATTCAGAATTGCTACAAAAGGATTAACTTTTAACCCCTTTACCACTACTTGAAGAAGATACACTATAATCTGTCTGAATTTGCTGGCAATGCAGCCAAGCCATACCTTGAATTTATTTATCTCTTTATGCTTTAAACAAATTCTTTCACAGCCAGAAGTAAATTTAACTGGAGGTGTATTCCTTGATAGGTTAACTAATATCATTACATTCAGAGTACAAGAATTAAGATATATAAACAGTAATATAAATTCCTATAAGGAGAACCTCCTTAGAGATTTGAAACATAGTCAAGCTACTATGATTCAATTATGGGCAATATTTCATAACATTTGCTAATATCTAGGCTAGTGGCTCTCCAGATATGGGCATTGCCTCGGAATCATCTTAGAGTCTAGTCAAAATGCAGATTCCTGGCATCTGCTCTAGATTTAAGGGATCAGAATCCCTGGAAAGAGCTTCCAGGAATCTGTGTATTCAACAAGAGATGAAGGCATTTCTTATCCTGCCTCTTACCTCCACATGGTCTCTTCCCTTCTGGAAAGGGGAGTGAAAAGGAATTCACGGCCATCTTCAATCCGCCATGCTGGCCGAGGTTTAGATGATTCCTTTGTGGCTCAGCTTAAGTTTCTGAGCTTCTAAAGTCAAATCTCTTTTTATTCCTGGCCCCCAGCATAGCCACTTTAATGGGGGGAAAAGATGCATTTACATAAACCCAAAGCTTGTTTTTTATCAGAAAATGAATGAACTTGTCTCTAACTATATGATAATTCAATCACAAAAGTCAGGTACTGCCACCAATAATTACGAGACTATGTGATCATTTCTATTAGATATATACAACATGCAATGGAAACATACAGAAGAGAAGAGATGGTTTTGGGGTGCTTGGGGGAGGTAGGATGAGGAGGAGAAGCTCCACTAAAGAGTAACCCATGGGCTGGGTCTTGAAGAAAGAGAACGGGTTTGCCAGCCAGAAAAGGAGTAAGTGCAACTTGCAGGCAGAACCCCCACACAACCAGAGCCTCGAGGGGAGAAAGGCAGGCACGTGCTGCTGGCAGAGTGTGCGGTTTGGGAGGGCTGCGTTTAGGATATGGTGGGTGGTGGGGGTGACCTAGAGTTCCTACTGAAACTACAGTGGACTTTAGTAAGCTGGGGGAAGGGAGTCAGACCTTATCCTCCAGGCAACCATGAACCAGACAGGACTTTGAAGCAGAGGAGTGGCGTGATCAGAACCGAGCTGTAAAAAGCTTCCTGTGAGGGGGGAATTAAAAGGCAAAGGGTTTGAACAAGCAGTTCGCAGAGGAAGAATTATAAATAAATGGCTGAAAAACTTTTCAAATAGTTTAGAAACGTGAAACCCCAAGGATGGAATTAAGAAGAGGCTCCTGTGGTGTAGACCCTGTTATTCTTGTTTAAACCTGAGCTATAAATTTGTTTGGAGGTATGTATGATGCACCCAACTGTGCCCCAGTTTTGTGTTCAAATCCTGGCACTGCTACTTGCCTCTGTGATTGAACTCTGTGAAGCTCACTTAAGTTCTCTGAGCTTCAGTTTTCTCTGCTATGGAGCTGTGGATATTACAGCCTATATACTGCGTTGGTGATTAAATGGCATCTTTTGTTCTAAAAGAGGTTACCTTTTTCTTTACATAAAAGCAATGCTGTATAGCAACAATTTAAAATTCATAAAGTCTCAGCTAGAGTGGATAAAACAATGGGGTGACACAAAAGATGCCCCTTTAGAGTTAAGACAAACTTGTAACAATCTCTTTTTTCCCTGACCTGCCCTGGGCACCTTACAATAAAACTGTCTTTGGCAGAACAGCAAATGTTGTTTCCCATGTTACTATTATTTTTTTCCTTCTTAATGTTTCCCACATTATTTTAACACCTCAAGTGTTTATGATATTTGAGAACAAACTAAAAGGAGCTTCCTGACATTAGCACAAGGCACCCCAGAAGTATTTCTTTCAAGGATGACAGGAAAGAAACCAAGATTACATGTGGGCCACTGAGTTAAGTGCCCACTAGGTATTTGAACAGACAGTCCTGCCTTTAATCCTCTGCAATTCGGCGGGGAAGGTGCGGTTGTCCCTGATTTATGGGTGAGTCAAATAACCTGCCCCAGCCTCTTGGGGGAAAGTTGGGATTTGAACCCACATCTTCTTACGTCTCACCCAGCACCCTATTGCTCTAGGTTAGTCTCTACTCTCCTTCTCTAAGGAGTCATGCAGATGACACTGGACAGAAGAGAGTGAAGAATGAGGCCAGCTGCCTCCCTGTGAGCCGTCCAAGGGGCAGCTGACCCAGAGCTGCGGCCACTGTCACCACGTGGGAGTGTGGGTGAAATCTCACCATTTCAGATGTTAGAGACTAAGTTTTTAAAAAAGCATTGTACAGATCTACAAACAAACAAACAAGAACAAAGTCCACCTCTGGGGACTAGATCTGATTTGGAGGTGGTCAGTTCACCCCCTAAAGGCGAAAGGAACTGGGTCCCAATGACAGCGACAGAAATCATCACCTTGTTTATGTGTTTTTAACAAAAGAATTTATTTCTAGAGCAGTTTAAGACCTACAGAAAAAAATGTGCAGAAAGTGTAGTTACCATATACCCCCTTTACTGGCCCCTGCCCAGTTTCTCTTATTAACATCTTACATTAGTGTGGTATGTGCTTTTTATCAATATACATTTCTTTCCCACTATCTCGAGAGTTCCTTAACTACATTTTAATAAATCTATAAATTTCTAGGGCCTAACACATAGTAGGCACTTGGAAAACATTTATTATTAAAATAAAACAAGAATAAAATACATATATAAAGCAAGAATATACTTCTGGACTGATTCACCATTTGAACTACAGAGTTTAAATTTCAAAGTTTGTGCTCCATTTGATGCCCAGCAAGGGAATGCTTTTTATTATGGTTCTTTGGTTAGAGTATTTTTGATGGTGAAAAAATATAGGAAAGAGAAAAAATGGGATTCTTGACCTCTTATAGTGTTCTGAGAATATCTAGCCCTGTACAGAGCTCTTGCTTGTGGAATGAAACCAGTAAGGAATGCAAACAAAAGATGTGTTTGAAGAAAAGTGATCATTTGATCATTTCCCAGAAATGTACTTTCATTTATAATTTATATTATCATTGACTTCTCTTTTCCAGGCAACTTTCTTCCAGGAGCTGAGAGTATAAAGATAGTTAAGATGTGCCTTTGTTGTTGTTGCTGCTTTTTTATTTCATCTTCAAGAAACTCACCATCTGCTGTGAGAGAAAGGCATCTAAACAGAAAATTATGCTACCGCATCAGCTAGCTCTTATTTGGCATTTACCATGTAAATTTTTGAGCATTTTTCATATATTAGCTCATATAAATTCACATAAATATTTTATGAAGTAGATTATATTATTATCTCTATTTTACAAATAAAGAAAATGAGTCACTGTGCGGCATTAGGTGATTTGCCCAAGACGATTGAATTAGTTGGCAGCTTTGGGTGCAGAACTGGGGCTCTTAAAACACCGACCTGTGCTGCCCCCTGGTGGTCATAAGTAGTAAGTGCAACAATAGCGGTGCCGCCAGGCCAGCAGGGGAGGTAAGGAGCAGCTTCCTGGGAATGTGAACTGGAGGTAGAAGTTAGAAAGGTTAGCCTGGAAGGCCCTCCAGGCAGAGGCAGCAGCACGTGCAAAGGCAGGAGGGCTACCGTCGTGGCACCGTGCTTGGGGAGCTATAGCAGGCTCCGCCTGGTCATTCATGAGTGGGGGGAGACGAAGCTCCACAGGTCCTAAGCCGTCCATGGGAGATCTCCTAGGCTCTGCCAGGGGCCGTGGACTTTATCCTGAATTTGATGGGAAATCACTGCCCAGCTTTGCGTTTTATGTAAGTTCCCTAGTGGGAAACCACTGAAGAGCTTTGTGCTTTATATAAATCCTGTAGTGACTAGGAGGAAAATGTACTTAAAGGGACAAGAGTAGGGTCAGGGAAACCAATTAGGAGCAACCAGTAAAGAGATGAACTGAGCCAGAGTAATATCTGTAGGGGGGGCTGGAGAGGAGAGCACGGAGTTAAGAACTGTTTAGGAGGCAAAGTTGTCAGGACTTGGTGGACAAGTGTGAGTATGGAAGAGAAGAAGAAAGAGCAAGGGATAATGGCTGGGAAGTGGATGTGGCTCAAGCGACTGGGCTCCTGTCTGCCATATGGGAGGTCCTGGGTTCTTTTCCCAGGGCCTCTTTGGTGAAGGCGAGCTGTCCCACGCAGAGAGCTGGTGCAGCAAAAGGAGACAAAGAGGAGAGACAATAAGAGACACAACAAACCAGGGAACTGAGATGACTCAAGCGATTGAGTGCCTCTCTCCCACATCGGTGGTCCCAGGATTGGTTCCCAGTGCCCCCTAAAGAGAAGACAAGAAGAGAAGACAAGCAGACACAGAGAGTACACAGGGAATAGACACAAAGCAGACAGCAAG
>PVKH010015623.1:0-7500 GCA_004027955.1 Chaetophractus vellerosus
CCATATCCATTCCCCAAATAAGATTTCTTTAAAACAACGTGCACTGTTTCTATGGGAAGTAAAATAGAGTACACAATCTAAATTTGGTAATGAATTATGAGAATTTGAGACCTTAAATATTCATGTAAAAATAAATCCTTTCATTTCATTACATGCATCTTTATAAGAGATGCTCTCAATATTGCGAAGCTTATAATCTAGTGAAGAAGGCAAACTTGTAAAAAAGCAAATACTGTTACCCAAATGTCACAGACTTCCCTAGTCTTCATCCCCAAAATTTAGTGATTCAACGCTCACCTGAGGGCTTCAGGCTGCCTGAAGTTTATATGTTTACCTTTCCTAAATAGTTTTGAAACATTTCATAAATGGTCATGTGTGCCCATGACTGGGTCCTATTGGTGCTCACCTTGGCTGTTGATGAATTTGAAAGTTTCACCAAACTGCCAGGCACTCAGGCTGGAATCCAACCCTGATGTTTTTTGTCCCTCCTATTGCTTCCATCTGTAATGTTCATTTGGTGAAGTTGGAGAAGCATTGTTCTTACCAGCAATAAATCTTACACTACATTTTTCTTGACACTTAATTGAGAGGGAGAAAGAATCTTAGAGCTGAGCTGCTCTCATCCCCAAGTTTTAGAATAATGAGGTTCTCCCACAAGCTAGACACCAATGGTCCTCTAGAGATTGAGGTGAATACTGAGATGTTCACCACAGATCCCTCTTCATGGCAGGATTTGCTGCCAGCTGTGGAGAGTATTGTCAAAAGACAGCCTCCAGCTCTCAGCTCCTTCGTGATGTGCTTCTGCCACAGAGAGCCTTCTTGCCCAAGGTCTCACCCTTCCAGGGCGAGCCTGTGATGCTAAACAACTCTGATGGATACTTTTTCCTCCAGAGCTCCTTGTTGGGTTGGCCAAGGCTTTGCCTGGCCTACAGGTGGGAGATAATGCCTTCCAGTACTCAATCCTGTGTCCTCTCCTTTCCTTTCTTTAATGGGTGTTGATCCTTAATAAACTTCTTGTACCCCAAACTCTGTCTCAGTGTCTGTTTCTGGAAAACCAAACCTGTGATAGAGATTATTTCTTGAAGTTGCTGCTGCTTGTTCTCGTTGACTCCAAGCCCACCACTGCTTCCACAGCCAGCAAGACTGAGGGATGGATCTCTTCCTGTTCTCCCAAAAATGAAGCTTTTTGCAAAAGCAGCATCCTCTGGTGTTTAGTTTGTGCTTGCCACCTCTGTTCCTCAAAGAGACTCCTCCCACAAGCCCCACAGTAATTCTTTCAACAGGCTTAGGTTGTGGAAGATCAAAGCTGGCAAAAGCAGTTTTCTGCAAGCAATTCCTGATTTTGACCCTACAACTTCCCTTGTTCATGAAAGCTCAAGCCTTTCTAGTACCTTGGAAAGACTGAATTTTGGAGAAAGGAAAAATGTAGTGAAAACAAAGTATATATTAATATTTCAGTAAATAACTCCATCATGCTTGTTAAGATAGAGCTTCGACAGGATTTTATGCAGGGGAATATTAGTGTTATATCTATGCTTTAGAAAGAGAACTCTGGTAACAGAATAGATCATGGATTGAAGATTGGGTGGACTCAGAGTGAACAAGGACTAGGAGGTCAGATTATACGGAGCTAATGTGTTAGCCTAGACAAGAGGTGATGGAAGCCTAGACTAGAGAAAAAGCTATGATGATAGAGAGTAAGAGGCTGAAAATGAGTGACATTTCAGAGTTAGTTCTGACTGATTTTAGAACTTGAAAGGGAGGAAGGAGTCAAAGATGACTAAAGACTCTTTTTAGAGCTAGCTAAGGAAATAATGCCATAAACAGAAACAATGACACAGAAAAAGGGGAGAAGGACAAAATTTAGGGGCTTTTTGTGGACATATTTTGTGGATGGGTAATGGCTAAAATAGAGGTTCAGAATTACCCCATGAGAAATATTGCTGAATTATGCAGAATTGTCTATCTTTAAAGAACTTTCTTCTTGTAGCAGTGAGGTGAAAAGGGTCTTTGTGGTCAGAAAGTCTCCCACAGTTGGTACGTAGACTCTGCTGGTGTTCTCTTCACTCTACTTCCTTGTAGATGTAACTAAGATACAGGCAGGATCCAAGAGGTGCCCTGAATGGGTGCTGTGAGAGGAGCAACCAAACATATAGTTCATCTGAAAGCAACGTGAGTGGGCTCTGGGGTAGGATGAAGAGAGAGAGAATTGAAAGTTTCCAGCTCTTAGAAGAAAACAATAGCAGCAGCAACAACAACAAAATAATAATAATAAGAAAAATCTCCAAATAACAAGTAGAAACACATTATTTCCTAACTCATCCTCTTCTATCAGGAGAAGAGAGAACTAATGAATATTCCATTTCATCATCATTTAAGATCAGATTAAACTAGAAGAATGGAGTTCTGCAATCCTTTGACATCATTACATTTTCAAAAGGATAAAGCTTTTGACCCCAAATGAAAAATTTCTTTCCTGTCATTTAAATATTAGCCATTAAGTCTCTGCTTCCTGGAATCTTAAATAAAAAACTCCAAATCTTTTGGAAATATCTATGAAACACAATTTTCATTCACAATATGTCTTATTACTAAGATATAGCAGATACTAATAGGATCATTCACATCTTTTCAGTATTAAATGTCTAATACTGCACAGCTCTTACAATGTAAATATTACTTAAAAAATATTTCTGAATCATTTCAGGGCTAATAATAATTACAGTATTATAAATAGCTAGCATTTATTGAACACATATTACATGTCAGTTGATATGTTGAATGCTTTTCCTGCATGAAATTTTATTCCTCATACTTAATATTTGAGAGGGAGTGTTTGATTAATATCCCTATTTTACAGAAGAGAAAAATAAAGCCAAGAAATTTTAAGTATATTTTTTAGTACATGTTTTGTAAATGTGGAACACAAGACACGAAGATCAAGTTGTCTGCTTTTAAAATGCTTCTTCTTGATTCTGCATTATACTGCCTCTCCTCCATGGCACCCAACTTTGAATTTGGACCTTGGTAGATTGAAACATATGGTCTGAAAAGTTCTGAACAAGTTGTTAAATGAAAGAATGACAGCATTAGTGTTTATTATGGTAATTGTTACTAGCCAATATATTAAACAGAAGACATGATTTAAGAAATTTTTATATATAATGGTATCCAACAAGCAAAGGATTAGAAGTAGGACACTATTTTATTTTGTTTTAATGTAATTGACTCCTTGTGAAAAATATCAAGATTTAATTCAGTCTAAAAGGTGTTTAATACATAAAGAGGTACAAAATTATGGATACAATGGCTATTTTTTTAGGAGGTACTGGGGATTGAACCCAGGACCTTGAACACGGAAAGCTGGTGTTCAACCACTGAGCTATGCCAGCTCCACACAATGACTAATTTTTAAGATCCTTTTTAAAAAGCAATTCTTAAGAGATCCAATCCAGTTATTAAAGTTGCCCTATCTATTTCATTTTTATACCATTTAGGATAATTGGAAAGCATTAAAAGTAATAAACTTTTCAAATGCACAATTCTCAAGTTTAAGGGCTTCATTTTAAAATTCTTTGAAATAATTAATTAAAAGCTTGGCTACCTTTATTCCAAAATTGAGGCCTCATGCCTATGAAAAATCTCCACAGTTCCTCTGAAACACAGCATTGTCATGTTTTATTGGCTAATTCTTATGTTGATATAATATAATAGCAGAGATAGAGGGAATACTTTGAAGTTAGATACCATATTAGCTACAGTGATACCAAACTGCCATATAAGATACAAAACTAGACTACAAAGGATTTGATGTCTCAAACACAGAGAATTAATTCCAGGTCAGTTGGCAAAGGTGGGGATGGGAGGAGTGCTCTACTCCATGGAGTTATTCAAGGATCCAGGCTGATGCAGGCTCTGCCATTTCACCATGCGGCACTGATATCCAGCTGATGATTTTGAATGGGAGGTTTTAAGGAGCCAGGCCTGGATATTGTGCATGTCACTTTCACCCGCATTTCATTGGCTAGAACTCAGTTCTATGGAGATGCCTAACTGCAAGGGAGGCTGGAACACATGGTCTGTGTGTCCAGGAGGAAGAAGAAATTGGTGTTGATGTACCTGTGGCAGTTTCTGCCAAAGGCACAGGGAAGCTCAGCTCCCAACATTGCCACTTAACTTCCTATGTGGACGTGGATATTCCTTAACTTCTCTGAGCCTCAGTGTCCTCTTTTATAAAACAGTAATAATAGTAATTTATACGTTGTATATTTTTTGTAAGGAAGAAATGTAATTTTCCCATAGCGTACTTAGCTCAGTATTTGGCATGTAGGAATTACTCAGTTAATGATAGCTACTTTCTTTTTGGGAAAGGAAGATATTCTGTTCCATTGTTTTAGGTTTTATGAAGAGTGTTGTCAGAACTGGGTGCATATGACCAAGGATCCGAAACCATTGAACACGGGACAAATTAGAAAGCAGGTTTAGATTATTATTAAGTGCTAATAATAGTTAACATTCATTGAGCACTAACTTCACAAAGATGTTTACATGAATTAACTCATTTGATACAATAATCTTTTGAAGCAAGTGCTATACTTATCCCTGTTTTTCAGCTGTGGAAACAGAGGTTTAGAGAGATTTACACAAGGTCACAACCAGAAAATTTTGGAAGTGAGATTTGATTCCAGGTCCACCTGACTCCAAAGTTCAGGTCTTAAATAACTCCCTGCCATCCCCCACTCCCAAAAATAAAATCTGTGCCGGAATCTAGGGTAAAGCTAGAATCTCGCTAAATAAGACTTGAGGTCAGCAGACAGAAGTGAATGGAGCTCATCAAGAACATTCTGGGGGGTTGTCTTTTCTCAGCCAAAACTGAGACCAGGAGAAGCCAAATTCCAAAGTAGAATAAGCCCCAGAGGACCTTCTCACAGTAGGGGCAGGCACACTGTCAGCAGCAGCAGCAGCTTTGCCCACTGGGCATTTTACCTATAGGAAAATGATATATCTCAAATGTGAGGGTGCATGGAAAAAGAAATACCTAAATACTTGAATGATAGTGTCCGAGATTCAGCATATCATCACTTCAGGGTGTTGGGGTGCCACCAATGCTGTCAGGTCATGGTTGAGGTCCTTATCACCCCTACCAAATTGGGGGCAGGGGGCACAATCAATGCCCTTGCAACATGGAGTGGTTGAAGTCTGGCAAGATTGGAAACACCTCCAGGAGGAAGCAGATGTCAGAGTATAGTCTGGTTGACCGTGGATAATTCCTATCTGCCGTGTGTGTGTGTGTGTTGGGGGTATGGTAAAGGAGAAATATAGGTTGGGGATTCTGAGTTTTCCTAAATTGGTGTCTGGTTACTTCTTTCAGGGCTCAGATTAAATGAAGTACAGCCTCTTCTCAAGCAGAAAGTCAGGATCAGGATGTTCAGGATTCCTTCTTCGATCCCTTCAAAGGAACGTAACCTATTCCTCCTCTGGACTCTACATAGTGTTCTGTCTGTTTAAATATATTTGGACTTTTCATGGCATTCAAAAGACAAAAAAAGTCATTTTCAGTTCTGTATTAGTGTGGTTGAAATAGAGGAAGAGAACATTTTGATACTAATGAGGGTGGGAGTTGGTTAGGGAATGGAGGTAGAAGGTAAATGAAAATCAATAGATACAGATAACATTGATGAGTCAACTTCTGCCTGTTAGAAGATGTCTTACCTTGGATGAAAATATCCAAGTACTGCACATAATCTTGCAGCATAGTTCAAGATTGATAATAATCATCACCATTTTTTTTAGCCCCAAACAGAAGCAACCAACATCAATCACTTCCTGTAAATAACAATCTCTGGCCCATTTTCAATAAATAAAACCTTTTTGCTATATCTTTGAGCCAGAGACTTACTTGAAATTCACACACACACACACACACACACACAATATCCATGGATTTTAAGGAGACCAAGGAAATTGACTACTTTTCCATTTATAATTTAGAGTTAAATAATGTACATTAAAACAATGACAACCATTGCCACCATGTTAGGTGCTTGCCATCTTAAGTGAGATACAAGTGCTGCAGCTAATGGGGCCAGGCTGTAACTCTCTTGAGCTACGCTAGGGCTAGATATATCCCTGTGGAAAGTAGCAATTACCTTCAATCTCCCTGATCTGAAGTAATCCTTGCTACACGCGTCCCTCATTGTGAGTGATGAGGCCCACTGTTTGCTGAGTCTAAAACCAAATGATCTTTCACAAGGAAAATTTAAACTTGAAATAGGATTCTCCAGCTCCTGATTCTGAGTCTATTTTTTTCCGTGTACTTTATACATTCCCCAATAAGGTTCAGGCTGGCTACAGATGGTGCTGGTGTGTAATGAGAAGGGCTCCGAAGCTGCTCCAGCTCCCGTGGGAGGATTCGGTAATGGAACTAACTATGTATTGTCCACCTTATATACGAGATTTGATTTTGGACTATTTGCCCAACTGTGTTTGTTTATTTCTCAGCACTGGAGGGCTTCCATTAGCTCCGGGCTGATTGAATATAGACTATGGAGTAAGAAGGACCAGAACATTTTTCCCCCCTGAATGCTGATGTAATCCCTTTTCTTTTACTGACAACTGAGTAATATTTGCCACTGGAAACTGTGTTCGAAATGAGCTGCTATTTGTGGTCATTAATGAAAAAAAATTTTTGTTTTGATCCCAATGAACAAAGTGAGCATTCTTTTTTGGTTGACAATGTTTCAGAAGATTGTGCCTAAGACTTGTGTATTCAAGACCCTGAAAAGGAAACTGTAAACATTTTAGAGATGAAAATTACCTTGTTTCAGTAAATTGAAAGATTAATATTTAAGACCTCATAAATTTTGCTCACAGAGCATAGCCAAATATTATTATCATAACGAAAACAAAAACCTCAACTCAGCAAATTAGTCACCAAAGACCACATGTAAATTGACATTTTAGTTTCTTAACTAATGGAATCATTTGTCATTTTACTGAAGCAGTTCATTATAAAAATAAATTAAGAATAAGTAAATTGTAGTCATAGCAATCATGATGAAATTATTAGTAATTACATTTACCAGCATGAAAGTTTTTTGTGTGCTTCTCATGAGCAGATGCTATTCAAAATAACTTTAGAAATAAGTATCAATATTATATCAAGGCTTATTTTTTTAAATTAAAAAAATGATAGTGGAAATAACCAAGAAAGTTGTTAATTAACATTAGGAAAATGTCCTTCCCTTTTAAATTTACACAAACTCAACTATGCAATTTTAATATCAAAATGAAGAAAATGAGAAATCTCTTTATTACCTTAAGTAGTAAGAAGAAAATTGGAAAGCCAAGACTAGCTCATGCAGTTTCTAAATAAATGAAAAGGAAATTACATTTCTCTGAGTAAATATTTACTTCCTAAAGCGTGCCAACAAAAGCTACTATTTTAGAAATGGGATGTGGTTGTAACTAACTAACTTGTACTTAGTAGATTTAATTGGA
>PVKH010015623.1:12500-16029 GCA_004027955.1 Chaetophractus vellerosus
TCTTGAAAGCCGAAGCCTCTGATTGTGTCTCTCCTGTGTGCCCCAAAAGGGGTTGAGAAATCAATACCCTCAATCACTGCAGAGAGCATTTCTCTGTCAGTCATACGGATTGAAGTGATTAGAATCGAGTCATAAGACAATGAATAACTGGCACTGGCTTCCCGCTCCTTTTTCACCTCATAGAAAGCCTAATGAACTCTCCAGGCTAAGGGGACAGACTTACAACCTTCCTGTAGCACTGTTAATATACCATCAAGTAGCAGCAAACGCCTGGGCTAGAGTCAGAATTAGAGATATTAATTTCAATCTCTTGAAGGACTGAGGCCAGGTAAAGCCTCAACCTATAAGGCAAACGTAAAATGTAACAGTGTGATCCCTTTTCTCTACTATTATAATAGATTTAAACACACTTCTATACTTAATAAAATGGTTGCAATCAACATAACTCATTTATCAAATATCTTGGCAATATTAAAAAATGACCCTCCTCCCACATCTCAAATGTGTTGTAAAATTTTCCAAAATTCTCCAAGTCTGAATATTTTTAAATATCAACCTTGTTTTTTCCACTAACAGGAACATTTTGTTCTATAGCACTTAAAATAAACATGCTGTTGTGTTTGTGGGCTTACAATAGCTTCTGGCAAGTATGGTATCCACCCCCAGCCTTGGAACAAAAGCACACATACCAGAATCTGAAATCCAGTTGGTATGGGGTAAAGATTGTTCCCCAGTCCCTCAGACTGAAACTGCTGAGTGGTTATCCAGTTGAACAGAGCTGCTTGAAGCACTTAAAATGGGCATGATTCATGGCTAGATGCAACCAAACACTAACCTTCACAAGGTAGTTTTATCTGACAGCAGACATGAACGTGGGGTCTAGTGAAAAACAACACAACACAAAACAAAAACCAAGAAGGCAAAATTGCTAACAAAAACTTAAGTTTAAAATCTGCTTTACTCGGGCTGGTAGGGCGCCTGTTTACCACATGGGAGGCCCCGGGTTCAGTTACCGGGGCCTCCTTAAGTGGGCAGACAGCCTTGAGAAGGCAAGCTGCCGTGGCAGGGCAAAGCCACCACGGGCAGGGCAAGCCCCCGCAGGCAGGCAAGGCCACCGCAGTGAGCTGACTCGGCGGGTGGCCGCAACTGGGGGCTGGCGGGGGGAGGAGACAAGCAGACACAGAAGAACGCAAAAATGAACACAGCAAGAACAAGCAGAAAGGGGGGGATATATAATTTTTTTAAAAATCTACTAAAATCTGCTTTACTAAATAATAAGCTTATATACCCTTCCTTATGCTGTTGGAAACTTCCACAAAGTCTTGAGACTTAAACTTTACTAACTTAAAGTTAGTAAGTGTCTCTCTCTCTCTCATATTGCTACTAGCTATTGTTATTTATGTGCCTTGTGGCAGCCTTTGCGATTGGTCTGGACCTTTTCTTTGGAATCATCATGTGGCTTCCATTTCCAAATCCATCGACCAAACAAGGATCCTTCCCTATATGCCCCTTCTCTTGTCAGGAATGCAATTTGTAGGAACAAAGGTGGGCTAGTACATGGGCCGTAACTTCATCGATTCTTCTCGACAGTGTTTTTGCCTTAGTGTTTGACTTCAAGGTAGGAATTTAAAAGGACATGCACAGTTATTTTCAAAATGTAGTCTCACAGTTTCGTAAACTTATACCATTAAAAGGAAATAAACAAATTGATCTGATTCAGTCAATTGTCTATAAGCACTGAAAACACAGAGCATCACAAGCTGATCATGTTCTATCATGTTGTGAAGGTGCCTTAGGGCTAGAGATCACACACTTCCCTAAGTAGTGCTTTCCAGCCTCTTAGTTTAGTTGGGAGGATTTCCCACACGTGGAACAAATTTCCTCTTGTTTCATATCCAGCAAAGTTAATGCAATATGGTAGAGTATAAGCAGCATTGGATTGAACAAGAATAAGATGAATCAAGTTTTACATCTTGGTTCCTCTACATGTTTTGTGAGACTATAAGTAAACTATTTGACCTCTCTAGGCCAGAATTTGTTTATCTATAATGGAATTCTTGCCTGACCTATCTTGATAGAATTAGAAATAAGTATACATACATATACTTATACCTCTTTGATATATACATATATAATTAATTGTATACATAATTTATGTATACAATTTGTACATTCTAAAGGGTAGTGTATAGCTAAACAATTATTTTGAAGAAAGCAAAATAGGCAATATCCTCATACTAATTAAAATAGTCTCATTGAGCAATTATGATGTGACAAGTACTTTCATGTAAATCATTTAATTTTCATGGTAGCCTTTTGAGATAGGTACTATTATCTTCATTTTACAGATAAAGAAACTGAGGCTTAGAAGGTAAGTACACATCAAGTGTTGAGGCTGGAATTCAAACCCTTTTAGGCCTACTTTATAGCTCATGTAGTCTATAAATTCTGGAGATACACAAAAGACATCATGAGGTTGTACAAAAAATATGGACTTTGAAATATAGCAGGCATGCTTGCAAAGTTTGCCTCTACTGTTACTGGCTATGTGATATTGAACAAGTCACTTAAGTCATCTGAGGCTCAAATTTCACATCTTTAAAATGGGGATGAAGCTAGCTGTTTCATAGATGGTTATCCTATAATTACAGGAGGATTAAATGAAATAACACCTATAAGACACAGCACAGAGACTTAGGAGTTCTATAAACAGTATCAGTTATTAATAATAAATGATATCAGCCTTGAGACTGACCTCTGTGGAAAATGCATTCAAAATTCTTTGAGCCAGAGCTCTGATTAGCTGACCCTACACTAGGTGTTGGGATTAACACACATATCTGACCTCAGGAACTGACTGTCTGGTGATATTGTCCAGATATTCTTTCAGAATGACTCCGAGTTAAAGATAACATCTCTTCATTACATAGGACAGTGCCTGGGACATAGAGGGTAGCTAATAACTGAATAACTCTTGAAAGAATAGATAGGTGGTTTAAGGGACTCTTTCAATCTGTTAAAATTTAGATTCAACTTTGACGTCCTCTGTGAAGCATTTTGGTCAAATTTCAATATTTTCACTTTCAATAGTTTTTAATCCTGCTTCCTCTTTCTCATAAGAAGAGCTGCAAACTTCACAGAACACTAATGGCATGCCCCACTACCATTTGGGATTTCTAACCCTTCTTAGATTAACAGCACTAAAGATTAATATAGTCTAAATTCTATCTGCTTCATTTATGAGAAAGAATCTCCATGGAATGGAAATATAGACTAATCTTGCTCTGA
This sequence comes from Chaetophractus vellerosus, assembly GCA_004027955.1. NCBI lineage: Eukaryota > Metazoa > Chordata > Mammalia > Cingulata > Chlamyphoridae > Chaetophractus > Chaetophractus vellerosus. Next base: position 15,789 of record PVKH010015623.1, read on the forward strand.
AAATGAGTATAAGCAATAATGGTAATAAAAATGTGTAAAATGACGGGATAACATGGATGAATCTTGAAGACCTCATTTTGAGCGAAGCAAGCCAGTCATTGAAGGATGAGCTGTACATGACCTCACTGATATGAATGAAGGAAACAGGCAGTCCCTGAGAACTAGGGTCTGAAAAATAGGTTTAAAAAGAAAGAGAAAGAGAAGAGAAAGTAATGGGATATCATCCATGGAGACATAATCT
>PVKH010015624.1:0-16021 GCA_004027955.1 Chaetophractus vellerosus
CTGAACCACAAGTGATGACCTGCTGGTGGTAAGGGTAACTTACCATCCTAAAAGGCTAAGGATGCTTGTCATCTTTAATGTGAGAGAGGTGATAATTTCAGAGAGGGACAGGTCAAGCAAACACTATAGAACTGAAAGCATTTGTTTGTTCATGGAAAGAAGATAAGGGATACAAAAAATATATGTCACTTAGGATGCAAATGAAGATGTTAGATGATAATAAAATAAATTTTCTTGTGTTTTAGTGCCAAGTTGCCACCAGAAGATTGATTTCATATTAAAAAGAAAAATCTAAAATAAGGATGTTTATATCTCCTGATACTTTGGCATAGGAAACAATAGCAAAAATTATACATTTTCTTATGCAGTTCTATCAAAACATGATTTGGTAAAACACAAATAATGGTATCTAAAATATTCTATCAATAGCAGCAAAGTTGTGTGATTCTCTGTTCATTTGGGAGCTGTGCAACTGTGTTTTGACATTCTAGTTTTTACTTTGGGAAAGGTCAGAGGTTTAGATGTCTTTCTAAAAAAAAAAAAATGAGGAAAGGTCTGTTTGCCTCCAGCCAATAGAGTGCATTAGATTACAAGGAAAAGAAATCAACAACAAAAACAGCCTTTAGATAGCTTTCCTGGAGTGTCAATTACTCATGCTAAATCGTCAACACCTCACTGCACACCATTGCCAGGAGAGAAGAAAACATCCCTCTCTTTCATTTTTTCTTCCTTTAAAAGGCCAAACATGCTGTCTTTGGATAGATTTCAATCCTGCTTTAATTCATTAGAAAGTGAAACAAAATCACCATTTATATCCTTGACAGCTGGCAGGTTTTATGTGTTCTTACTACTCCTGCCAAGTAGCAAAGGTTTCATTCAACTCAGTCACGGCTCCTTGGAGAGCTCCAAGTGTGGGGCCTATCAAAACACAGTAGTAACAAGGATAGGGGGAACCTACAGACATGGAAGTGTTGTGCCAATGCACCATTGTATAGGAAGTCAAAATTTTTTAAAACTTCAAAAAGAAAAGTCAACAAAAGCTTTGACTAGGCCCAGTTCATGGAGAATTTCTGTGCCAAGTAGAGTAAAAAAGTATCAGAATATTACTGATTATTTTAAAAATAATTTCTAAATATCCAAAGTAAGAAATGTAGTTTTAAGAATAAGAACATAGTAAAATGAACCTCAGGTATTAATTATCTTTCATTCTTTAAAATACAGATAGGTGCAAGTTGTAATGGGTAAATGGAATTAAAACTGCGAATTAGGGGCATTAGCAGAATTCTCTGGGTTTAAAAGATATTTGCTTCATTAAAAAAAATTGGCACTAATTTCCTGCAGTGGGGGAAGAGATATGTAGCAAAGGGACAGGAACCACAATCTAAGGAATATTTTTAATTTACTAGTCTCTACAAGAACAAGTGTAAATATGTTCAAGTGCCATAATTATGAAGTAGTGGTTTGTCACTGTTGGTCTGAGAGTCAAATGAATCTCAAACTAGACATGATGCCACTGCTTAACTTTATTCTTCCTGCATTGATGTAGAATCAAAACTTTAACCTAGATCTCTACTTCTGGTTTATAGTGAAGACATTTTGACTAAATGAAGGAGGAACAAACAAACCTAGAATCAAATGGAGAGTTTGTGCCTTCCCTTATCTTTTGGTTCTTGCATTTAGACTTTTATCACCCAAAATGAATCTTTTTATTTAATTATTTAGAAAATGTGTGTGTGTGTGTGTGTGTGTACACGTAGATATTCAATCTTTGATGATATCACTGACATTGCCAAAGGGACCTGGGAGGTAACCACTTTTAGAATGGAGTACTCAATTCAAACTATGATTATAGCCTGATTAATATGCTTACCTTTATTAAATGAAAAACTACTTTTTAGGCATAAGAAACTATTTACCAATCTGAAATATACTATAAAAATACTCATTTTGTCAATGATAGAGATAGAATGTTCCTATTACTACACTGGGTCAGTTTCATGTTGTCTCAGTTAGCCTTATATGTCTGTTATTTTATAATCTGCTAGTCCTTATCTGCAATAGGAGGAATATCTGAGAGCTTCAACTACAGCCCAGAAATAGGGATATGTTTGGCTCTAAAAAAAAAGCAAAAACAAAACAGAGGCACTGACTTTTCCAGCAAAATATAGTCATTACGGCATGTGGTTAGCCTTAGGTTGTTTCATTTATTAATGCAACAAGCTCTTAAAAACATCTTGTTGCTTCTAAAATAGCAAAAAACAATGAAGTGGCTTCTGATCATTATTATTTTTCTGTACTTTTTTATCTTAATATGAGAAGAAAAAAGAAGTATTTTATTTCCAACTAGACCTTATAATGGGAAGTTAAGTGGGTAAGAAGCTTTTGAATACATTATTAGATAGCCAGAAAGACCAAAAACCCTAGAGGTCTAGGCAGCTTCCACTGTATGAGTTTTGAAGTTTCTGGAATGCTACAGAATAACAAATGTTAACATGTGTGTAAGATATTTTAAAGGCAGAGTCACAAAGAGATGTGAGATTAATTAGCTATCTGTGAATTGTTAAATTTCAAATTTCTGTAATAAATTTAGCTATAATTTTAAAGTTTGTTGTAGAGGATGCATGTTTCAAGAAAAAGAGAACTGTCATGATGAACACTTTTAATCTAAAAGAATGAACCTTCCAACATCTCAAAGACAGCATATTTAAAGATGAAATCTTACTCTATAAAATACTCCCTTCTTGCAACAGCACCATTTGTTTGTAAATTTTTAAATATAATTTTCCAGAAGTTAAAACTTGATGCATACAAATATAACATAAACACACTTCAACAATTGTATTCAAATCATTAATTATTAGGGAAACAGTTGGTGTATTAGCCAGCCAAAGGGGTGCTGGTGCAAAATACAAGAAATCTGTTGGCTTTTATAAAGGGTATTTATTTGGGGTAGAAGCTTACAGTTACCAGGCCATAAAGGATAAGTTACTTCTCTCACCAAAGTCTATTGCCATGTGTTGGGGCAAGATGGCTGCTGAAGTCTGCAAAGAGTTCAGGCTTCTTGGGTTCCTCTCTTTCTGGGGCTCCATTTCTCTCCAGGATCAACTGCTGTGCTCTCTCCACAAGGCTAGCTGTAGATTGTCAGGCAAACGGCTAAGTCTCTCTCTCTGGGGTATGATTCTATCCGGTTGGGCTGATCTGCTCCTCTGTGTGCTTACTTCCTGAGCTCCAGCTCAAAACTCCCACATCAAAACTCCAACTCTCTTCTCTGCCATGAACTTTTCTCTGTAAGTCCCTGGCCACCAAGAGGGAGCACTAGAAGGTCCTACTGACTTGGTCCAATCAAAGCCCTAATCATAATTTAATCATGCCTGGGTACAGACCAGTTTACAAACATAATCCAATATCTATTTTTGGAATTCATAAACAATGCCAAACTGCTACATTTGGCAAGACTGGTTTAAATAACATTTGAGAAGTTGAGTATTTATAAGAAATTTATTGAAGGATGGTTCGAATAAGATAGCAAAATCTGGTTAGACACAAATCTGGTTAAAAGAACAATAAACTACAACTTTTGGGTTATCATTTCTTTTGTACAGAATTTTTTTCCATATCTACCAGACAAAAAATCTACAAGTTGGCTTGAAACTTCAGTAAGTTAGACTTTAATCAGTTTTAAACAATGAATTGTGTAAAATATGTTCTACTAAATAAATAATTCTTGGATGAGCTTGTATCCTCATCTACCAAGCAAAAGACTTGCCACTCCCATTTTTGTCTTATTTTCAACTTTTAAATAATTTCTCTTTACAAAATAAAACTTTGATTTTCCCAGGCAAGGAGTATTATACCTCTCCCCTGTACCTTAAGTTGGCTATTGAATCCTGTTGATACTTCTTACATAATATCTGCAGCAGAATATTTCTGAAGTACATTCCATGGGATAAGTGTTACATGAAAAAAAGGGGTCAATGTCTAAGCATATTTAGAAATGTTGACTCTTTCTTTTTATCCTTTTACCACTGAAATTATTCAATTTCTGGGATCTTGAATACTTTTAGAATTTGTGTGGAAGAATGGAAAATTCTCCATTGCATGAATTATCTTATGAAGTGCTACCATACAGATTAAGGACAAAAAGGGCCACATGGTAGAATGGAACTTTAGTTAAAGCCAGCTAAGAGCTTGAATTTCCTTTTCTTTATAGATGACACCTTTCTTCGTTCCCTCCTTCTTTCTTTCCTTGATGTTAGAATACTAAAATAGACTTCATCATACTTGGAAATAAAAGATATTGTCCAGCTCCAACTCTATTAAAGATGGAGCTGAAATCAGGGCAAAGTTTTGGGGAAATATATGTATAAAAAGAGCTATACCTCTTGTGGTAGATTGGAGTTATGTACTCCAGGAAAACATATTACTCATAATCCATTCCTTTTGAGTGTGAACCCATTATACAAAGGGTCTTTTGATGAGGTTATTTCAGTTAAGGTATAGCACAACTGAATCATGATGGGTCTTAATGCTGTTACTTGAGGCCTTATAGAGAAGGCTACACAGAGAATAGCCATGGAGAGGGGCCCATAAGCTGGAAGTTAATGGAATCCAGAAGAGGAAAGAGAAGATGTCACCATGACTATTATTACCTTGTGACAGAAGAACCAAGGACCGAGGATCGCTGGTCGCCAGCCCTGGAATTCAACAGTCTGGAAAGAAAGTGTCATCTTGCTGATGGTATGATTTTAGGATTCTCCGAGCCTCAAAACCATAAACCAACAAATTGTTTAAGCAAACACATTGTGTATTATTTGTTTTAGTAGCTGGGGAACTAAAACAGTGCCTGTTAATATTAACTTATGGATTCTTCTGTGGAAAGGGTTAGTATATTTTTGGTTGTATGCAGGATGGTTGCATCATATTAGGTAGAAGCATGACTGTTATTGTCTTTATTTGTAGATTAAGTATGGTTTAAGGAAATGTATATGGGTGTCAAGTTGACAAGGGATGGACTGCAATGGTCAGTTTTATGTAAAATTGGATAGTCAATAGTACCCAGTTTTTCCAACAAACACTAATCCAGGTGTTGTTGTGAAGGTATTTTGTAGATGTGACTAACTTTCATAACCAGATGACTTGGTAAGTAAAAAAGATTATTTTAGATCAAGGGTTCTTAACCTTTTTTGTTCAATTGACTCCTTTGCCAGTCAGGTGAAATCCATGGACCCCTCACTAAGTCAACACTATACTGTATATTGTTTAATAAATATATCACACCCACACCAACATGTACCCACAAGAATAATTTTTTTTTTTAAATTTCAGTTCAAGCTCATGGACCCCTTGTTAAGAACCCCTGTTTTAAATAATCTGTGTGGTGATGATTCAGTCAATTGAAAGGTGATAAGAGCCTTACAGTCCTGTGGACTATAGCTTCCTAGTGCCTGAGATTTCCAGCTTGCTATTCCTGATATCCTGTGCTATGGATGTGAGGCTTGCCTAGCCAAGCCCCACAGTTGTGTAAGGCAGTTCCTTGCAGTAAATCCCTTAAAACAAATCTCCTATTTGTTCTTTTTCTCTGGTTGAATATTGACTGAGAAATGGATCAGAACATGAATCTAGGTAATCCAAGTCTACCTTTGAAGGGTATTTTCATGTAACAATAAGAGAAAGAATTCTAGGGGACGTAGACCCAAACTACTAGAACAAGGTCAGCATTTCACTGAATATGTGGGAGGAATTCCTTAGTATATCCTGGACTAGGACAAGTTGGCATTAATGGCAGCATAGTGTTTCTATTAAATACAAATACAAATAATATTGATGTTGAACACCCTGTATGTGTGAGAATTTTCACAGTCTTTTTGTAAGATCAAGTCATCACTTTTCAATTATGTAACTGTCTGATTCTTATTTTATAATAGAGCCCTTATGAAAAAAAATTGGGTTCGTTTTCTCCAAATTTCATATAAGTGTGCATGATTTTGCAATTGTCTGAGTTGGCTTTTAATAATGCAATTGAAAATCAGATTTCTCCTTGAGAAACTAAACCAATAAAAGGTGAAAATGCATGAAGAAAGTGTAACAATGAAATACTAAATGTATATATTTCTAAATTTTTATTCTACATTTGTTTATTTATTTATTTTTAAATAAATCAGTTTTATTGAAACATATTAATAAAGCATACAATTAATCCAAAGTCTAAATTTTGAAATGTATTTCAAACAGAAGAGGTATTATCAACTCATTTTTGTTAATACTGTGTATGATGTGTTTAGTGAGAGGTTGTGGGAGGTGTGGGAGGTGGGGCATATGGGTACCCCTAAAATTTTTGTGTAACATTCATGTAATTGATGTATCTTTAAAAATTAATTAATTAAAAAAATAATAAATAATAATTCCTAAGATTCTCTATGCTCATATTTCTCTCCTATCAGATGATCTGGTTTTGTCAAATATTTCAAACACTAAGTATCCAGGATCTTTTGCTATTGATATGAAATCCACCCAACAATAAATCTCAAATTTAAATGTAATAATTGAATCAGATTTGTCAAGGTATAACCCGATTTGTATTTTCCAGGATCCTGAGTGTTTAAATATACATCATATATGTGTTTGCCATCACCTACTCTCTTTCTCTGGTATACATTATTTGTAGCTGTCATTCCTTTGGTTTCCAAAATTGCTTCATGAAATGACAGTTGAAAATCACACTTATTAATTAGTCTTTGATTAGAATTTAATCACTGAACCTATGCTAAGATTATTTTGAATATTTTCCATCCAAATATACTTAAACACATAGAAATTAGCGTGTCTTCACTTTCTATTGATGCTATTGAGAGAAGACAAAAAGATGCTAAATTTCCAGAAGAAAAATAAAGCTATCACTCCCACAAGTTCAGGTTAAGGAATTAACTCTTCAAGGAGGAGTGTGAAATCTTATCCGTTGTAATTCTTAATTGAAAAGAATTAGCTTGATAGGTGTGACAGTTTGAAGTTTTGTGAATCCCAGAAAAGAACATGTTCTTTGCACCAATCCATTCCTGTGGGTGTGGGGCTTTTTGATTTAATTAAGGGATCTTTTGATTATATCACTTTAGGGCCTTTGATTAGACTATGTCAGTGAGGCATGACCCAGGTTGGGTCTCTGCCTTCTTGCTGGGGTCTTATATAAACTGAGAACTGGAAGCTGAAACAGAGGGAAAGACAGCTACTATTTTGACCCTGCCATATGAGAGAGAGGGCTACAGGGAGACAGAGAAACACTGAGAGGCTGAGAGAGAGGCCAGAGGCTGGACTCAGTGGAGCAGACCTGAAGCAAGGAGAAACCACCATTTTGCCCTGCCCTAGAGCAGGAGTTCAGTATTTAACCAGCCGCCAAGCTATGATTAGAAAGCATCTTGGATGATGCCTTGATTTTCACATTTTCATTGCTTCAGAACTGTAATCTTTCACCCCAATAGATTCCCTTTATTAAAGCCAACCCACTTCTGGCAAACTAAAGCGGTATGGCATAAATAAACAAGATATTACATTATATTTTAACCATTACCATTTTCAAAGGTCTTGTAATGAAATCTCTCTTTTCTACTAGATAACATTATGGCATGATTTGATAACTGCTTTAGTTTGCCAAAGGGCTGTCAATGCAAAGTACCAGGAATCTTTTGGCTTTTATAAAGGGGATTTATTTTGGGTAAAATCTTAGGGTTCCAAGGTCATGGAAAGTCCAACCTGAGGCACCATCTGAGATTTTTTTTCACCAAAGTCAGAGACTCTTGATTCTGGCATGTTGCCACATGGTGAAGCAAGTTGGCCACTGATCTCTGCCCAGGTTTCAGCCTTTCCCTCCAGGCTCATCCTTTCTTCTTGAGCTCCATGGGCACACCCTTCATCTTGGAATTTCATGCTTAAATGATCCTGTAGTCCTCTCCCTCCTGGCATAGGGTTAGTTTCTTTCTGGGCTCCTCTCAGTCTCAGCTGATCTGCTCTGTTCCCAATTTCATCTGTAAGCTATGAGGCAAATGGCTCATCTCTTCCTGGGGCCTCAACTGTTTGAGCCTCATCACATGGCAGAATCAAAAGTAGCATAAGTCTCTCCTCCTGTGTCTGTCTGAGTACCCATTTATGTCAGACCCAGCAAGGGGCAGAGGGACTTAACCTGAGTCACACCTCACTGATGTAGTCCAATAAAAAGTCCTACAGGAATCTTATCAAGTAATCTAATCAAAGGCCCCTCAACTGAATTTAATACAGTCAAAGGGTATCATAGATTAGTTTACAAATATAATCTTTCTCTTTTTGGGATTGATAAAACAATCTCAAACTGCCACTAAAACTTCTTAGGTAAATTCACTAATCAACATTTTAGATCATTCCAATTTTTAACATCAGTATGGTATTTGATAAAATGATTTTCCCTCCCCATTGCTGGAAACACAAATTCTAAGTATCTCATAACCTAAACTGATTTCAGTTTAGATAAACTGTTCAACTGATTACAATCTTTCTCCCTCCCCATTGCTGGCTGATTCTGGGGAGGTCACATGGAAAGTTCTTTCACTTTCCCTCCCTTTCCCTCACTGTGGTGATGAAACTGTACCCCAGAAAAACATATCCTTAAAGCTAATCCATTCTAGTGGGTGTAAACCTAGTATAAGTAGAACTTTTTGAATAGGTTACTTCAATTAAGGCATGACCCAGGTTTGGTCTTTTTTTAAATTATTATTTATTTTTTATTTTATATATATATATAAAAAGACAGAGACAGAGACAGAAAGAGAGAGAAAGCCACAGAAGCAAGAAGCTGAAAGTAATGGAACTTGGAAGAAAAGGGTGAGATCAGCAGATGCTGCCACCTGCTTTGCCATATGATAGAGGAGTACAGGATCACTGGCAGCTGGTCTTCAGGAAGAAAGCATACTCTTTTTTTTTTTTTGGTACATATCCCCCCCTTTCTACTTGCTTTTGCTGTGTTCATTTTTGTATTCTTCTGTCTGCTCTGTCTCCCCACGTTGCGGAGACGCGCCGAGTCAGCTCACTGCGCAGGCGGCTCTGCTCCATTTGCGGGCAGCTCTGCTTCCGTTTGCAGGTGGCTCTGCTTCCATTCGTGGGTGGCTCTGCTTCTGTTCACAGGCAACTTGCCCTGCCCGTGGCGGCTTTGCCCTGCCCATGGCGGCTTTTTGCCTTGCCCACGGCAGCTCTGCCCCGCTCACGGTGGCTTACCCTTCTCAAGGTGGTCTGCCCGCCCTGAGAGGCCCCTGGGAACCAAACCCGGGGGCCTCCTATGTGGTGAACCAGCACCCTATCCACTGGGCTACAGCTGGCCCCCAAGCATACTCTTGATGTTGCCTTGATTTGAACATTTTCAGAGCTTCAAAACTCTAAACTTGTAAGCTAAATAATTCTCATAGTTATATATATATATTTGGAGTGCACAATTTAGTTATGAGTATCAAGTCTCCTTTCACCCACTGATAAGTTTCTATTTCTTCTGGCCTATAGGGTCGTGGGAGACAGGAGTTCAAAACCAGGGCATGTCATTTATGTTTTTTTGTGACTGTGCCAAAATATTTGATCCCTCCTAAGGGGATGTGTGGGTTTAGAGAGCCCAGTAAACAACCCCCACCAACACCCTTATACACACACACACACACACACACACAGTGTATAATTTCCATGCAAGGGAGATCTAGCCTTAGCTAAATCTCATCCAACCCCTCTCAATACCTTCCCATGCTGGTAGATGCCATCTATCCTATTTTTTTCTATTCTATTATATTCTTTATCCTCAAATTTTTTGCCCTCTCTGACAACTCTTTAGGTAAAATGGCTAAAGGCCATCTACCTTTCACAGTGTCTACCTAATCCATGGAAAACTCATGCATTTTTTTTGCCATGCCAAAGATTAGAAGTGACTCCTTTGTCATATCTCCTCACCTTTGACTGTTACAGAGGAAACTCTGTAGGCTAAATCATTCTTTCAAGGCTGCATATAGTGATGGGCTTCTCATATAAATCAAGAAAGGGGAAATGGAGGTTGATGAGCTGATTGGTGGTTCTGGAGGAGGAAGTTATTGTGGATTTGTTTTGATTATGGAATACTTAGAAAATTTGGTCTTCAGTTCATGGCTCTAGTTTCCAAATTTACGACACTCAACATCCTACTATGTTGATAACAGATTCATTCACTCATAAAGCAATTATGGTGGAAATGGTCAACCTGTAACGCACCAAATTCTGACCAACAGCCTTAGTATTTCCTCAGAAATTGAAATTATTAAGAAGTAGAAAGGAAAATGGAAGAGTTATCATTCAAAGCACATTTCTTCAACTCTTAGAAGGTTGAAATATACACTTATTTGTATGGCACATTCCACTGGCTTTCATGATACATAGTAGCTTAGGTTTATGCCTTCACTTCTCAAATGTAATCTGTATTACTCTTTACCTTTATTACCTCATCCCTAGAATGACGTGAATGCTTGCCTTACTGTGATGCAGTTCTAAGACTACCTGGAGTCAGTGCAACCTTCACAGGTTAAGAATATAGTCCTCCACAAGACTATTCTCACTCAGAGCCAGCTACAAGTTCAGGTGTTCCCACAGCCACCCTCCCATCTGACCAAATTTATATGGAATGGTAAGGGGCCCTGAATAGCCAAAACCATCTTTAAAAAAGAAGAACAGAGTTGGAAGACTTACACTTCCTGACTTTAAAGCATATTACAAAGCTACAGTGGTCAAAACAGCATGGTACTGGCATAAGGATTGATATACTGACCAATGGAATTGAGGTGAGGGTTTGGAAATAGACCCTCATATCTATGACCAGTTGATATTTGACCAGCTGCAATGTCCACAAAACTGAGAAAGAATACTCTCTTCAACAAATGGTGCTGAGAGAACTGGATATCCATATGCAAAAGACTGAAAGAGGACCCCTATCTCAAGCCATATGCAAAAATTAACTCAAAATGAATCAAAGACCTAAACATAAGAACCAAGACTATAAAATTCCTAGAGGAAAATGTAGAGAAGCATCTTCAAGATCTTGTGTTAGGCAATTGTTTCTTAGACTTTACACTGAAAGCACAAGAAATGAAAGAAAAAAAATATAGATAAATGGGATCTCCTCAAAATGAAAAATTCTGGTGCATCACAGGACTTTGCCAAGAAAGTGAAAACACAGTCTACTCAATGGGAGAACATATTTGGAAACCACATATCCTATAAGGGTTTAATATCCAGAATATATTAAGATATCCTACAACTCAACAATAAAAAGATAAACAACCCAGTTTAAAAAAGGGAAAAATATTTGAATAGACATTTCTCCAAAGACGAAATAGAAGTGGCTGAAAAGCAAATGAAAAGATGCTCCGAATCACTAGCTATTAGGGAAATGCAAATCAAAATCACAATGAAGCATCATTTTACACCCACCAGAATGGCCACTATAAAAAAATACCCAATAAAGTTCTTGTTTAGGTTTTATTATGTAGGCATGATCAATTGAGTTAATGCCCCACCTGGTTGAACACAGTATCCAGAGTGTTAACACCTGGCTCAGTGCCTCAACTCCCTAATCACTTGGCTAGAATTTCTGTTGTGGCTTGCCTCACCCTGTGGGGGAGGTGGGGGACCATAAATAACAAAGAAATTCTTATTATTCAGGAAATTTTAAGTGTTTTGTTTTTTTTTTTGAGATTACCCCTCCCTGCCTTACCAGGAACTGGACAAAGAACTGCCAAATTCCTTATTATGCAATACCTACTTATCTCACAGAGCTTTTAGGATAAAAAAAGACTAAACTAAATGGATATAAATTGTTTTATAAACTTCAAAATGCTAAAAATATATGTAATAGTTTTCTTTATTTTGCAGGGTGTTGAGGGGGTGTTATTTATTCCCAAGATCATTTGTGTATAACAATGTTGCTACAAAGGAGTAGCATAGGCTTTAGAAGGAACATAAAAACAACCCGGCCCCTGTCTTACCTTCTTATAAGAAGTGGAAACAGGAACAATGATGACTGATCACTTAAGAAACTGAATTGGAGTTGTGTTGTGCCTCAAATAGCCTGATCTAAATGACAGGAGCATCTGCTAGCCCCAGAGATGGGACCAAGTTTGATCAGGTAGATTTCCTGAAGGAGGTTGAATAAGAAAGAAAAGAATAAGAAACCTGTATTTGGATTGTACTGGGTTCCATTTCCACTGACATATAGTGTGATCTGAGTCAAATTACTTGTATATAAAGTGAGGAAAACAATAATACCATACTGGTGGATGGATAAGCATGTAATATTTAAGTGTTCAATATTATCTATATTAAACATTTATTAGATCTTACTGTGTATTAGCATTATTTGAAGGGCTTTACATGTATGGTATCATTTAAGTAGTTCTAAGTATTTTACATACTTAATGTGTATTGTATGCTTATATGTTCTATATACACTTTTAGCTAAATAATAGCTAGCTTAAGAAAAGCTAGCAAAAGCAAAATTTGTCCAGTTCTCTTAAAACTGCTGTTACTCAACCCATAGTTGGAAAGCGCGGCAATATCAGGGAAGGAAGCAGAGAGCTGGAAGAGCTGTAGACCTCAGAATCAGGGTTTTCCCTCTGGCCACATAATTACTGGCATATGCAGGCACAGTCTTTGTGTGGGTTTCCTTGGACATAGGCTACATTATTATTTAACTGATCCCTTTTCAGTACTGTTCTAGTGGATACAAAGCTTGCTCATTTCACTCTCAGTATCTAGTTTCAAGCTTGAAGTACTACATATTCATAGCCAGAATGGAAGATATACTTGCTGTCTCTGAAAGGTTGTATAAGAATGCTTCTTGATAAACTTTTTTTTTAATCTTATATTTATAGTCTGATAGATAGGATATTAGACTTAACAGTGATCTACATTTTTAGAGAACTCTTCAGAACCTAAATATGTGCTATGAAAAAGAAAAGGGCTCCCCTGGTCAAATAAATTTAGAAAACATTGGGATATATAAATTAAACAAATTTATTTACTAAAAGGCTTTCCAAAATCTGCACTACTCTAATGTGTATTTTAAATCTCCAAGAAGGATATAGAGAATCTATTGTAGGCCAAAGTATTTGCTGAAGAACACCTTTGGTGGGGCTTCTCTTGGGAATAATATTCTATGAAACATTTTGAAAAATAAACATATAATTCTACCATCTTCATTATGTAGATAGAAAGATGACCTGCTCCCATTCTGAGAGCAACTGGAGTCCTAATTTGAAGTCTTCATGAAAATTGCTCCTTCACAATTTCCCTTTCCTTCACCACCACATCAAAATAAACCTTCAAGTGTTCTATTTGCATATACCTGGCAACTCTACCTGCAATAGGTGGACCATTTCATGAGATGTCCTTTCAAAGTGAACCACTGTCTGTTATGTCCCCACTTTTTCGTTATCTTTTACAGCAGTAATATCAATGTTTCAATGTTTTTGTCTGATGTATTGCTTTCTAAACTTAACATAGATTCTATCTACTCTGTAGATAAAGGCCTTTTATTTATTCTTAAATTCATCCATCTGGCACCCAGCTGCAAAAATTCATTTGTGAAAGCCCTCTATGAATCTAAGAAATAAAATCTCTTTTGACTGTCATTTGGTTTAGTTTAGTCAAGTCAAAGAATAATGGTTGGAGGTGGGGGGTAGGGTAGAGAATGTCTAACAACTAGATCTCAACCAAGTGTTGCAGTGTGCCTAACAGGAGTCTTCGGTCTGAATTAGCAGTCTCTGTTGCAAACAGTCTACCACAGCCCCATCACTTTTGAAGTCTGAAAGCCAGTTTGCCTCTATCTCTGGATATAACTCCCCTTGGGTACCATCCCCCTATGTGTTGTGTGTGCTCCTAATACCATTGACTTCAAGGGAGGAAGAATAGTGGACAGACTAGGGAACAAATCTTACATACAATTTATTTATCCCCTGACTAACTTCCTTTCTCTTGATCACTTAAGAACCTGAAATGGCACCAAGGTTTCTTGATCTATGGAGAGGTTGCTTGAAGGGGCTAAAATTCTTAGGTCCCAGAGACTTCCAAGAAGATTGCCTCTTGTGTCATGTTTTGTAGTCTCATATTCTCTTGCAGAGTTCTGGTTGCTTTTTGCTATTTCAGTAATCTCAGTATCTTCAGATAATGTGTATCTGTGGCTTGGACAATATTTCTAGGTTATATTGAATTTGATATTTCACCTTTACATCTGCAGAAAGAAGTTTCCAATATTTCCCTCTGACTGTTGATTTAACAGTTCCAACATTCTCTCCTCACTCAGGTTTTCACTCATTTTAATTTTCAGTTGCTGTCATAGCTTTTTTCTCCTTTCCCACTCTGTTCAGACCCTAAATCCCCTTTTCTATATTTCTTACTCCAGGTCTCTACATTTTATCATTTGAAAGCCTTCTAAGCCCACACAAAAATCTGCTTTTTAGCACTAGTTCTGCTTGATTAGATCAGAGAAACTCCTCTGTTTAATGGCCTGATCCACACAAGACATTCTTTTTGTTATCCGGCATCCGTTTGAGATACTAAATTGTACCTAGTACAATAGAAATGAATTGCATTAAGCTATAAAGTCTTACATAATTGGGGCAGAAGGTAAAATTGGATAGGTGTACACATTGTTTATAGATACATGGGGAATTTTTACTGTGTAACTTCTTGATTTCAATCAGTGGTTCCTAACCAGGTATGAATTTACCCCTAGAAGATATGTGACAATGTTTAGAGACATTCTGGGTTGTCACTACTGGCATCTAGTAGGTAGAGGCCAGGGATGTTGCTAAACCTCCTATAATGCATAAGACAGCCCCTACAGCCAAAAATTATCCAGTCCAAAATGACAATAGTGCTACTGTTGGCAAACCCTGTTTTAGATCATATTGTGTAGTGTTACTGGAAGCACTACAGCTATAGGTGAACATTTATTAATTTACTACCTTCATCAAATATATTCAACAGCTGAATGGAAAAGCCATGGAAGACTTACTTGGCTAGAAAAACACTTGAATATTACTATCAAATAAAGTATAATTAAAATGTCTAAGATTATATTTAACATTAGCAAAGGTTAATGGGAATATAATAAACTTTCCTTTCTCTTTAGTCATATTTTCTTATGTAATCTTTGCTCTTTGACATTTCTTACTTTCTTCAGAATGAGATGGCTTGGCCTTTTGTCTATGACTCATATGTTCTTAGACACCATATTTATTTACAAGCAGTTTCAAATCTTCCAACCTCAAGCCAATTGTAGTGGCAGGTCTTTCCAATGCCTCTAGATAATCCATGGTACAGACAGCATATTTTCTTTCAAAGCCTTAAATCCTAGGTTGTAAAGTTCTTATAAATGAATGCTTTCCTTGTGGTGGGAAAATGTCTTATTTAAAAATTGTTTAATAGGCTGCCACTGTCAAAGGACAACATTTAGACACTCAGCCAAGATATTGGTGTTGATGCTAATTCCCTTCCACTTTTTATAGCTCAGGCATGACTCTCACACACTCAATATTTTGGTTGTATGCTGCAGACCTTCAAGTGAAGAAATTCCTGGAAACAACATGATATCATGAGTCTGTTACAGCTATTAAGTCATGGCAGCTAGAGTGGAAATGAATACAGCAAAAACAATTTATATAGGAATATGTTTCTCAGTGGATCAGTTTCAATATTGCTCCCTGCGGTTGAATCAAGTTGATCCTAAAGGCCAATGTTTCAGTCATTGTCCACATGGACATAAATAACTCAGTGGCAGTGATGACAGAAATTTTACTTCTTTCACGTTCATATCTGATATACGTGCATATATGAAGCTTCCTTAACCATCAATAAGTGCTCCGAGAGAAGCTGGGATGGCTAAAATAATGGAGCATTATCTCCCCAGAGGTCTTTCTCATTTCTTACCCTTCTCTTCTGGTGATTTCTATCCCCAAAGAGCCCTCTGTCACTCTGGAATACACATTTTAGCACAAAA
>PVKH010015625.1:0-16025 GCA_004027955.1 Chaetophractus vellerosus
CGGTGAGCTGACTCGGCAGGTCACCATGGCGGGTGGAGACAAGCGGACACAGAAGAACGCAAAAATGGACACAGCAAGAACAAGCAGAAAGGGGGGGGGATATGTAATAAATAAAAAATAAATCTTAAAAAAAAGAGTTGTTTAGCTCCCTTCCCATTAGCTTCAGAGTACGCGGCCAAAACCCCACAGACTGCAGCCTATTGCATATGAACACACATTAACTGTGCTGCTGTTTTTCCAATGCAGTAATCTGAAGTCAAGCTTAAAGGCTTTCTTGCTCAAGGAAAGAGCCACAGGTCCAAGATGAGGAAACTTTCCTACAAGTGAGAAAATAGATTAAGTAAAAAATCTGTACTAAAACATTTACACAAAAATCATCAATGAATGCTAAAATCGTGGAGTGTTAAATTTTAGAAAACTAGGAAACTCACAGAAATTTTTCCTACAGGTCATTTACTTAAAAAAATAATAATACAGGACAAACTGACCTTCATTACTTCCTGAGATACATGATATGATGGTTAAGTATACAACATTGCCTATATAAAGTTCATATCCAAAAATATGCAACCCAAATCTAATCACTAGAAAACACATTTAGGGGGCTGGCTGTAGCCCAGTGAATAGGGCTCCGGTACACCACATGGGAGGCCCCGGGTTTGGTTTCTGGGGCCTCTCCGAGTGGGCAGACCACCTGAGAAGTCAAGCCGCCGTGGCCAGGGCAGAGCCACCATGGGCAGGGCAAAAGCCGCCATGGGCAGGGCAAAGCCGCCACAGGCAGGGAGAGCCACCTGCGAATGGAGCAAAAGCCGCCTGCAAATGGAGCAAAAGCCACCCGGGAATGGAAGCAGAGCTGCCCACAAGCAGGGCAAGCCACCTGCGCAGTGAGCTGACTCGGTGCATCGCCACGGGGGGGGAGACAAAGCAGACATAGAAGAACACACACACACACACAGAAAATGCACACACAGCAAGAGCAAGCAGAAAGGGGAGGGATATGTAACAAAAAAAACCCACAATTAGTCTAATTCAGATTTTAGGACATAAAATAAAAGCTAAAAACCATTTTTGGGACAAATGTGAGAATTTTCTTATGAACTGTATAGTATATACTATTGAATCAGTGCTGAATTGGGTATAATAAAGTTATCATAGGTAAGAAATAAAATGTCCTTCTTGTTAGGAGATATATATTAAAGCATATGAACTGAACCATTTTAATGTTTTCAGCTTAATTTCACAAGGTTCAACAAAAAACGTATATATAAAAGTATATATAAATAGAGAAAAGCAAATGAGGTAAATCATTAACAATTGGTGAGTCCAGGCAAAACATAAACCAATGTTTACTGCATTTCCTTTCAAGTTTTTTGTAAGTTTGAAATTTTCCACAAAGTGAAGGGGAAAATTTCCTGATTTGTTGGCAAGATACCCATTCACAGCCAATTTGCAGCAAATCAAAATTTCCTCCACCAACTTGAGAACCACCTAACCATCAATACTTTCCCTTCTGCACCACACTGCCAGACACTTTTTTCTCAATTCTTCCTCCTTATAACCTGAACAAAGACACTGAAAGTAAGTAATAGTATGAGCATGGTTTTGACATTTGAAATCGGCTTTATGTTAGTGACCTAACAAGTTATTTTATTATACAGACCTTCCTTTATTACCACAGAGTAGGAAAAATATGGTAGTTCCAGAAAATGTGCATTTATAAATTCTCTTGGCTTTGGTCTGGAAGTTGTGGTTATCCCCAGATTCAAGGCTTGACTCAGTGTCTTACCCCTGCAGGACAACAAAAATTATTACAGCAACATGCTCCAGGAGGCAGTGTTTCACAATGTAAGGAATAAAGTTATTAAGTGTACTCTAGTTTAAAATCATTGCTCAGCTCCAAATTGAAGCATCAGTAGAGATGCTTTTTCAACAAAGTCAGCTGAGTTATCCTGGCATGTTGCCACACAGTGCCACATGTTGAAGCAAGATGGCCATCAATCTCTAAGGTCTCTACCTTCCCCTCCAGAATCTACTGCCTGTTGGAACTCAGCTTTAAGCAACCAGGCATAGGGCTTGTCTTTTTCTAGGCCTCCTATATCAAGTCTCTCTTCCCAAGTTCAGCTGTAAACTAAATGGCTTGTCTCTCCCTGTGGCCTCAGCTGTTTGAGCCTCTCCTTTCTGTCAAATGGCAGGATCAAAAAAGGTAGAGCTCTCTTTTCCTGAGTATGAGTGAATCTTCCTTTGTGTTTCTGTTTATATCAGACCCAGCAAGGGGGCAGAGACTCAACTTGAGTCATGCCTCACTGACATAGTCCAAGCAAAAGCCCTAAAGCGATCTGATCAAGCAATCTAATCAAAGGCACCTCAGCTGAATGTAATGAAATCAAAGGGTATCACATGCGGAGGAATAGATTAGCTTACAAACATAATTTTTCTCTTTTTGGGTTTCACAAAATAATTTCAAATTGCCACAAGTGGTTTCCCTAGAAATTGAAATATATATTTTCAATGAATCTATGTCTGCATTTGAATAACACTATGCCAAGGGTAGTACAGGTAACTTATAATAAAGTAGTCCCAATTCCTTCCTTCCATAACTCATAAATTTCTGTAGTTCATTTCACTTAATCATAAACTATAACCATCTAATACATAGTTGCTATTATTATTTTGGACAATTATTTTTTATCACTTTAATATCCTTTAAATGATTATGATAGATATATAAGAGGCTGTGTTGATGAATTAAAATCTAACATTAATTTTAATGATAACAATTCCCATGTAAGACAAGGAACTTAGAACACTTTAATTTCATTTAGTCTCATTTCATATTTATGTTATTATTTGTGAAAATTAATTCCACATATATTAAAAACATTCATTCTTATTATTGTTTTATATAGTAAATATACTCTCAGGTTTTTCCCTATAAAAATAATATAAAATAAAATCTTTGATTAGCTACTTATTGTGTATTTTTAGTAAAACCCATGCATCTTTTTTGAATCTCATTTCCTTGAACTGTAAAATGGGAATTATACTAACTCCTTTCTTATTATAAGGATATCACATAAATGATAGCTAATATATACCCACTGATCTTGAGCGAAAAGCTTTTATTTATTTATTTTGAGATTTATTTTATTTTTTTTCTCCCCCACTTCATTGTTTGCGCTTGCTGTATGCTCTCTGTGCCTGTTCATCTTCTTTTTTTAAGGATGTACCAGGAACTGAACCTGGGACCTCCAATGTGGGAGAGAAGCACCTAATTGCTTGAGCCACCTCTGCTTCCTGCTTATTGTATATCTTGTTGTGTCTTCTCATTGTGTCATCTTGTTGCATCAGCTCACCATGCCAGCCCATCACACCAGCCCATTGCACCAGCTTGCTGTCTTGCTTGCCTCCTTTAGGAGGCTCTGGGAACTGAACCTGGAACCTCCCATGTGGTAGGTGGATGCCCAACTGCTTGGGGTACATCTGCTTCCCAAGCAAAACACTTTTAATCTTAGATTTGAATCTAGGTCCAAAGAAGGTCCATACATTGCATTAGCTTCTTAGTTCTCATTCAATCTAGCTCTTAGCTCTTTCAATCTAGCTCTTAGCACTTTCAATCCAGAAAAGTGTTCCCTGGCCCCTCCTTGTCCTACAGAATGTCCCATATTCTAGAATTGCCTATTACTTCTTGATATAAGTTTTGTCCTTCAAGCCTTCAATTTTTAAACTTATTGAATCTTTCCCCTCATTTAAGTCTGTCAATAACTTCTGATAAGTCAAGATGATGTTTATCAAACTTAGCCTACCATTCAGGGTCTTTTATACTTAATAATCTTCATCTTCTGGCTATGCATCCTTAAATCACTTGGCCTTTAAAATTTTTAACAGGCATATCATGCTCTCCTTCCTCCCCACAAATCACTCTCTACCTAGATTACCTACATTTCCTCACTGCTTTCCTGGGGCTAAATTCTGCTGCTTTTGGAGATGCAGCCCAAGAGAAATCTTCTATCACTCTCAGAAGGTTAATTATGTGTCAGGCACTATGCTAAGAGCCTTTCATACAGGCCCTGATTCAATTAACCCTCAGAAAAAAACCTATAAGTTAGGAGCCATTATCCTCAATTACAACTGTTGCAGTGGAGTGAAGAATTTTAACAGGCTTATCCAACATTACATTAATTGGCATAACTGCTATATGGTACTGCCTCTTTTATGTATTCCCACAGCACGTCATGCATTTTTCTATATCTTTTAAGCACGTTATGATGGTGTCTTGCTCATATTTAATAACATATCCAAAAACTTTAAAAGGGAAAAACAGGAGTTTTTTTATTCTAGGACTAAAATGGTGAAAATAGATAAATACAAATTGAAGACATCAGTACCTGATAGAACTGGGTTTTTGTCTAACTCTTCCACTTAACTAGTCATATCTCCTTGGCCTACTGACTTAATTTCTTAGCGTTTAATTTTCTTTTGCAGAAAGTAGAAAATAATAACTAAGAAAATAACATAATGCAAATGTCAGAGTGAGTGGCATTTAACACATGTTCAATAACAAGTATTGCAAGAATATTGTGACAGTTTGAATTTGGTGAATCCCCAAAAAGAAAAAGATTATGGTTTTGAACAAATCCATTCCTGTGGGTATGAGACACTTTTGATTGGACTACATCAATGAGACGTGACTCAGGTTGAGTCTCTGCCTTCTTGCTGGGTCTGATATAAATGAAGGCACAGAAAAGAGTGCCACCACCACCTTTGCCCTGCTGTGTGTGAGAGATGATGTGTGGATGTCTAGCAACCAAAAGCTGAAGCATGAAGCCCCCAAGAGGCTGGGACCATGGAGCAGCTCAAAGCTGAAGAGACAAGAGCCGGGCTCTGAGAGACAGTGTGTCCGCATGGGAAGGCAGGGACCTCATCAGAGATTGCCTGGTATCTTGCTTCACCACGTGGCAGCAAGCCAAGATCACCAGAAGCTGACTTTGGTGAGAAAGCATCGCTCATGCCTTGATTTGGACATTTCACAGCCTCAGAACTGTAAGATTTTCCCCTAATAAATTTCCCATTATAAAAGCCAACTTATTTCTGGTACTTTGCATTTGGCACACTAAGACAAATATCTTATAAAATCTCACAAGTATGAAGACTTCTTAGAAATCTAGTTCAATCCTAAAACTTATTATAATATAGCCATTAGCTTCATAATGTTATATGTTACACATACATTACACCCATACTTACAAATAAAATACACTAATATTGAAACAAAAAGTTGCCATTTCCCCTATAGTTGCTAAATTCTTAATGACTAGTAAAGGTACTGACTTTTCCAACAGGCTCACTGCAATAGTGTGGAGCAGGTAACTTTCCTACACTAATTTTGGAAGTGCAGAAGAGAAGTTTCAGAATTTTAAAATACACCTTACATTTTGCTAAAATATATTCAACTTGTAAAATATTCCAACACAGAACTACTCAAAATAAAGCATACTGCCTCTTCCAAAGCATTCTCCCTTCCTGCCCACACTCTATCCCTTCAAGTGACACTGTCACTTCAGCCTTCCAATTTTTATTTAATACCTTCAAATGGGTACTTTTGAGCAGGCTAAGAAAGAAGAGGAATGGATAGGGATGGGGGCAAGAGTGCACAGGGTGGTCAGACATTATAAAAGCAGAATATAACTAGAAAACTGTAAAATCAGAAGGAAAAAAGTACTTTCAAGATATGTACAAAAAGGGCTCTAGCACAGTGCAAGAAATATGATAGGTACTCACAGCAGATGGCTATTATCATTATGCCCCCATCTCCTGGAGCACACAAATCAGTCTCCCCTACTTTTCAAAATCAGGCTAGAAGTGAAGAGCTTTGAAGGCACTGCCACCATCCACATCCAATTCAGGCTATCCCACATCTCTACCTAGGAATACAGTTTAAGCCTTCTATTTTTTCTGTCTCTGAAAGTGATGGCCCCTCTAAATCAATTCCTTAACCCTGTAGCTAAGTATATTTCTTTTCAAATACAAATATTTTCCTTTTATCTCCCAACTTAGAACATTCCACTGGTCCTTTATTACATTAAGGAAGCAGTTCTTAAACTTCAGCTTGCTTTATAATCGTCTGAAGGTCTCAGCAAAGAAGACAGCTGGACAGGATATCCAGAATTTGATTTGGTAGGTCTGTTGCATTTCTAACCAGATATGCTTTAAAAAAAAAAAAGACTTAAAAGGTCAATCAAGGAGTGTGATGTCATCAACATGGTGACCTAAGATGTCCTCTGCAACAATCTCCACTCAGAATCAGCTAATAAAAGCACAAATCCCACATGCTTAAAATTCTGGAGAATGGCAGAGTGACAAAGGACTCCACAAATGCTGAACTGAAAACAAAGAAAAATATCAGGTTGGAAAATTCCATCCTAGGCCACCAGTCAGTTCCTGTTCCCCTCCCCCTCACTCAGTCCTGCAAAGCTTGGAAGTTGCTCAGAGACAGCACGTCTGGGAACAGTCGGCCATGGATGCAGACTACAGAACCACCCACAGCAGCAAGTTAGAACCCCATGAATATCCAGGTACAGGGAACTAAGTCCACAGACACCCAGGGTGGAACACAAGCCCTTGAATATGCTGCATGATACATACAAAAGGTTCCCTAGAGGAAGGGGAAAAAAAGACACACTGTGGCAAAACTGTTAACAAGAAGTATATGTAATCAATCTAGTTTCTGTTGGTTGGACAGGCTAAAGGCAAAACAGACTTTTCTGGATTGGCCCCACCTGGCTCTCCATGACAGGATGCCCTATTGGGGAGGAAAGCAGAGGCAGCAAAGCCTCACAGAAAAAAAAGAGGCAGGGATGATGGGACTGAACTGCTGTAAGACAGGACCGGTCCTGAACTAGAAAAGTGTAAGGAAGAGCGGGCACTGGGTGAGGGAGAAAATTTAAACAAATTATAGGATATGGGGAGAAAATTATGCACAAAAACAAACAGAACAGATCAAGATTCCCAGAGAAAGAACAGGGGAAAAGAAGCTTTCTCATGGAGATGAAACAATTGCACAAAGAGTGCAATCTTAAAAATTATATTGCATGTTCAGGGCAAGAATCAGATGAAGACAAGCTGAGAATATCTGAACAGTTAAATACAGGCAACTCTAAAGGTACAGAATAAGTTGTATGAAGCATCAAAGAAGAGCATTAACATAAAGCCAATCAATAATAAAACCCGAGTAGAAAAACTGGCCTTCAGAGTTAACTCATCAAAATGATCAGATGCCAAAACATCATCAAAAATTACAAGCCATACTAAGTAACAGGAAGATATGGCTCAGTCAAGGGAACAAATTAAAACTTCAGAAGAAACACAGCATTTGTGATAATTAATCAAGGAAGTTCAAGTAAACCTGTCAATTCAAGGAGATGAAGGAAAATATAGATATAAAACTAAAGGTATTAAGAAGACAATAGCATATAGAAGAACTTGAAAATATGAAAAAAAAACCATAATAGAAATTGTAGTGATGAAAGGCACACTAGTAGAGACTAAAATCCACTACAGGCATACAACAGCAGAATTGAACAGGCAGAAGAAAGAATTGGCAAACTAGAAGACAGGGCAATCAAAATCATACATTCAGAAGAACATACAGGGAAAATAATAGAAAAAATTGAGCAGTGTCTCAGCGCCATGAGCAACAGCACAAAGCACAAAAATACATGCATTATGGGCATCCTAAAGAAGACAAGAAGGAAAAGAGGGTGGAAAGAATACTGAGGAAGTAATGGTCAAAATTTTATGAAAAATGTAAACATATAAGTCCAAGAAGTACAACATACTCCATACAGAATAAATTCTAAAACCTACTTTGAAACATGTACTAACCAGAATGTCAAACGTCAAAGATGAAGAGAGAATTCTGAAAGCAGCAAGAGAAAAGCAATTTGCCACATTCAAGCAATCCTCAGTAAGACTAAGTGCCTGTTTCTCATCAGAAACCACGGAGGCAACAAGGGAAGTGGTATGATATATTTATGGTACTGGAAGAGAAAAACTGCCAGTCAAAAATTCATCTGGCAAAACTGTCCTTCAAAAATGAGTGAGAAGAGGAGGGGCAAGATGGCAGCAGAGTAAGGATATCTGAGAGTCAGCTCATCCTACAGGGCAGTTAAGTAATCACTCAGAGCTATCTAAAGCACCTGTTTGGGGGCTCCAGGAGACCAGAAAAGCATCCTGCAACATCCTTGAAAGAATGGAAGGAGAAGACTGCCTGTCTGCAGAGAAGATTTGTGAATAGAGCACTCCACACCATGGAGGCCAGTGCCCATCCTCCACTGGTGGCACAAGCCATCTCGGGAGATATTCTATGGCTGGAGTTGGAAGCTCCATTTCCCAAAAACAGAGAAGGAAAGGATGGTTGGGCACCAACATCAGCTACTGACTAGTAAATTCAGCTAACTAAAGTATAATCTTAATAACAGCTAAAGATTGAACGTGTCCAAGTCAGAAAGAGGCTGGTAACTGCCATTTTAACTCTGACCCCAGCAAGAGGGGAAACAGGATTGACTGAAAATCACAGTACTGGTATGGACCGGCTTCTTTCCACCCAGATTGGACTGCAGCTCTAGCTTAAACCCCATCCCTACATCCAACAGGGAGGAAGCTAGAGGAAACTACAGCAGCCTCTCTGGGAAACTGCAGGCCATGCCACAGAGACTGGTGCTCATCCTACTCTGGTGGTGCAAACAGCCTCAGGAATTATTCTATGGCTGGAGTTGGAAGCTCCATTTCACAAAAACAAGGGAGGAATAGATGTTTAGCCACCAACTTCAGTTACTGATTAGTAAATTCAGCTGGCTAAAGTACAACCCTAAGGATAGCTAAAGTTTGAACTTGCCCATTTTAGAAAGAGGCTGGTGACTGACATTTTGACTCTTCCTCTGGCATGAAGGGAAGTGAAGCTGACTGAAATACACAGTGACGGTAGGGACCAGCTTCTTTCCACCAAGATTGGACTGCATTGTACTGCAGCCTTAGCCTAGGTTCCAGTTCCACCTTTGACAGGACCTGCACCAGCCCCTCCAGGTAACTGCAGGTGCACTTGGCATGCACAGATTGAATAGCCAGACACCTGGGGCTTCATTCCCTCACCTCAGTAGGATAGGAGAGGAGCTGTTTCCTCAGCCTCTCTGGACAACTGCAGGCACTCTCAGCCCACATAAACTGGTTTTTTGAGTGCCTTCAATTCCATCTCCACCCCTCCCACCTTATAGGATAGGAAGGCCTAGGGTTTCTTCAGCCTCTCTGGGAAACTTCAGGTGCTTTCAGGCCAACACAGACCTAGTAGTCAGACAACTATAGTGCTATTGCTGCCCCCAAGTAAGGTATAATGAGAACTGTTTCCTCAGCCTTTCCTGGCAATGGCAGGCACTTTCAGCCTGCATGAACTGGACTACTGGGTGCCTGTGGAATAACCCCCACCCTAATAGGAAAGGAGGGTACTGGTGTACCCTCAACCTCTCTGAACAATGGCAGGTACTCTTGGACTACAGGGACTGAACTGTTGGGTGCCTGTGAATCCACTTCCACCACCCAGTAGAATAGGAGGTGGATGGTGTTTCCTCAGCCTCTCCAGGAAATGTCAGGCACTTTCCACCTACATGGAGTGAACTGCTGGGTGTTCATGGTTACATTCCCATTCTTAAAGGCCAGATGGGCCAGTACTCCCTCAGCCTCTCAGAGCAACTGCAGGCACATTTGGCCCAGGAGAATTATATTGCTGGGCAGTCCAGAGGGTCCATCCCCACCCCTGGTGTGTGGAGGGGAGGGCTACATCAGTCTACCTGGGCATTTATGGTTATTTTGGACCCACACAGCACAGATTGCTTCCCACACTTGCAGCTCCATCCTTGCCCTAGGCAGGAGTGGAAGGGGTGTGAAGCTTCACTAGTCTTTCTAGGCAACTACAGACAGTCTTGGCCTGCACAACTTGGATTGTTACAGATGGCTGTGGCTCTGTCTCTACCCCTGGCAAAGGATAAAGGTGGGAGAAGGTTCATCAGTCAATGGGGCAATGCTGGCAGCTTCAGCCTCCACAGCTTACAGCACCAACTACATCCTCAGCTCCTACCATGCAACTAGCAATGGAGAAAGGTCAAGAAAGCCCTAAAATAAAGAGAGAAACAACACCAAGAATAAATACATTTAGTAAGTCAGGTGCCAAGACACCAATAAAAAATTACAATCCATACCCAGAAACAGGAAGATATGGCCCAATTAAAGAAACAATATAAGCCTTCAGATGACATAAAGGAGTTAAGACAACTTATCATAGATGTTCAAACAAATTTCCTTAATAAATTCAATGAGATGGCTAAAGAGATTAAGGATATTAGGAAGTGTCTACTGGGTGAGCACAAAGAAGAATTTGAAAGCATACATAGAAAAATCAGTCGCATGGAAATGAAGGGAGCAATAAATGAAATTAAAAATACACTGGAGTCATTTAACAAGAGATTTGAGGAGGCAGAAGAAAGGGTCAATGAGCTTGAAGACATGGTCTACAAAAGCCTACATACAACAGAACAGATGAAGAAAAGAATTGTGAAACAACTCCTATGCTACAACTCAATGGACTCAACCAAGACACCTAGTTGGGAGTTGACGTTGGAAGACAGCTATGCAGGGGAATCCAGAGAGCCTGCAGCTGCAGGCAGGATAATACCTTCCATTGTATCCATGGAATATAAGCCCCCTCTCACTTGGTGGTGGAGGGGACATCACCATTCCAGACTCCTTGGGATTGGGGGAAGAACTATGGACTAGAATGGACTTGTTGGAGTCCTGATATAGACTTATGATATATGCAATGCAAGAAATTGCAAAATTATGTGGAGCCAGGTTCAATGGACACTTTGGGAGCAGGCTGAAGGAAGAGCAATTGTAATGCAGTTTGTTTATTTATTTTATTTTATTTTATTTTTTTGAGGATCTGGGAATTGTCATGGATGATGCTTCAATGGAGGATGTAGGCCAGTTTGAATGATCATGTATCGTTCGGAACTGTATGGGAGTGAGGGTCATCTATGGCCTGAACTGTGATCTATGCCTGATGGCAAAGCCCCAAAATGTGTATATCTATCAGAGGCATTATGCCACACTGAGGGATGTGCATGTGGGGGGTTGTGGGAGGGGTGGAGGGTGCCATATGGGTACTCCTGGAATCTCTGTGTAACATTTATGTAATCAATGTATCCTAAAAATATATAGAGATATATAAAAAATAAATAAAAAATTAAAAAAATAAAGTGTATTGGAAGGAAAAAAAAGAAAGTAAATTTCCTAAAATAGACAATTTTTTTTGCACAGGAGAGAAAATATTATTTATTTCTTACCATGTGTATCAGGAAACTTACAAAAAGTGGGAAAATCAGTGATAAAATTCAATGTTAATTATAAAATCTTACTATATTTTCATGTAAATTTCTACAGCTTTGTGATATTTCAGATTTGTTTTGATATTGTCAATATTGTCTGTACTGGACATCAAAAACAATATTGGAATATGTTTCTGTATTATGAATTGAATACTACTTTTCAGATTACCTTTAATATTCATTAGGAGGAACAACCTTCACGTTATGTTTCCAGTAAGCTCTCCCACTTATTAAAACTATTAAGAATATTAGAAAGTATTTAAATTGTTAGGATTTAATACAAGGAGGTCTTGATTAGCCAGGTGTTTTCATAATATCTGCTATTTTAAACTGTGCATTTTGAGATTCATTATTAAATGTTTTAGCAATGCATATTGATTTTTAAACAACAACAAAAAAAATGGTGAAAGACTGAAAGCTTTCCTGGTGAGATCAGGAACAAGACAAGGATGCATACTGCTACCACTGTTGTTCAATGTAGTGCTAGTGGTTCTAGCTAGAGCAATCAGGCATGAGAAAGAAATAAAAGGCATCCAAATCAGACAATAAAACTTTCACTATTTGAAGACAATGTACTCCTATACCAAGAAAGTCCTGAAAAATCTATAACAAAGCTGCTAGAGCTAATAAACGATTTCAGTAGAGTATCAGGATACAAGTTCAATATGCAAAAATCAGTGGCATTTCCATGAAAAAATTTCAACATTACTAATGATTAGGGAAATGCAAATCAAAAACCACAATGAGATATCATTTCACACCTAACAAAATGGCCAATATTAAAAAGACAGAGATCTACAACTGTTGAAGAGGATGTGGAGAGATAGGAACACTTATTCACTATTGGCAAGAACACTGTGGAGAATTGTTTGGATGTTCCTAAAGGAGTTGAATACAGATTTGCCACACGACCCTGCAATACCACTCCTGGGTATATACTCAGAATAATATCAAATAGACAGCTGCATAACTATGTTCATAGCAGTATTATTCACAATTGCCAAAAGTTGGAAACAACTCAGGTGTCCACCAACCAATGAATGGATAAGCAAACTGTGGTGTATTCACATGATGGAATATTATACAGCTGTAAGAAGAAATGAAGTTGGAAAGCATATGACAACATGGATGAACTTGGAGGACATTATGTTGAGTGAAGCAAGCCAGACACAAAAGGACAAATATTGTATGATTACATCACTATGACTAAATATATTGTGTAATATATTATATGATTCCATTTTTATAAAATGTAAATATAAATCAATATATAAAGATGAGATTTGATTATTGGTTATGTAGAGCTAGGGAAAGCATGCTAAGCATTGTGGAGTTATTCTTTTTGGAGTAATAAAATAATTCTAAAATTTTTGTGATGATAAATGCACAAATTGTTATTATACTAACAGCCATTGATTATACACTTTAGATAGATCATATGGCATGTGAATATCTCAATAAAATTTCTTAATAAACAAATAAATAATTGTGCAAGAATAGTTCAGAAATAGCAGCTATGTACATCAGGGGAAACAGAAAGAGATTGAGAGGTGAAGAATTTTCTTGTTTGTTTTTCTGTTTTGTGTTTAATTATTATTATTACTACTATTACTATTGAAATAATGAAAATGTTCTAATAATATTTGAAGTGCTGAATGCACAACTATGTGATTATACCAAATACCATTGAGTGTACACTTTGGATGAATTGTATGCTTTATTAGTACATATTAATAAAATTGATTTGTTAAAAAAAATCAGTGGTGTTTTATACACTAGTAATGCTTAATCTGAGCAGATAGTTGAGAAAAAAATTCCATTTACAATCACGACTACAAGAATCAAATATTTAGGAATAAACTTAACCAAGGATGTAAAGCACTTGTATTCAGAAAACTACAATGTATTGTTAAAAGGAATTTTTAAAAGACCTAAATAATAGGAAGAATATTCCATGCTCATGGACTGGAAGACTAACTATCATTAAGATGTAAATTCTACTCAAATTGATATACAGATTCAATGCAATCCAAAAGAAATTTCACCAGCATTATTTTAAACAAATGGAAACCACAATTATCAAATTTATTTGGAAGGGAAATGGGCCCTGAAAGGCCAGAAACTTCTTAAAAAAAGGAAAAGCAAAGTTGGAGGACTCTCACTTACAGACTTTAAATCATATTACCTAGCTACAGTGGTAAAAACAGCATGACACATAGACAAATGGAACCAAAATGATGGTTTCAGAAACAGAACTCAAAGGTATGGTCAAGTGATTTTTGACAAGGCTGTCAAACCCACCCAGCTCAGGCAGAACAATCTATTCAACAAATGGTGCTGGGAGAACTGCAAATCCATGGCAAAAAGAAAGAAAGAGGACCCCTATCTCACACCTTATATGAAAATTAACTCAAAATGGATCAAAGTCCTAAATATAAATGTAAGAACAATAAAGCTCCCAGAAAAAAATGTAGAAAACATCTTCAAGACCTGATGGTAGGTGATAGGTTCTTAGACCTTATGCCAAAAGCACAAGCCATGAAAGAAAAGATGGATAAATGGGCCCTCCTCAAACTTAAACACTTCTGTGATTCAAAGGTCTTCATCAAGATGGTTAAAAGGCAGCCACTGAAAATGGGAGAAAATGTAGGGAAACCACATATCTAATATGGGCTTGATTTCCACTCTAATAAAGAGATCATTCAACTCAACAATAAAAGAGCAAGAAATCTAATTTAAAAATAGGCAAAAGACTTAGACATTTCTTCAGAGAGGAAATACAAATGGTCAAAAAGCACATGAAAAAAATGTTCCATATCAGTAGATATTAATGAAATGCAAATCAAAACGAAAATGAAGCATCATCTCACATTGCATAGAATTGGCATTATTTAAAAAACAGAAAACAATAAGTGCTGGACAGAATATGGAGAAATCTGAGCACTTCTTCACTGTTGGTGGGATTGTAAAATGGTGCAGCCTCTGTGGAAGACAGTTTGACTGTTCCTTAGGAAGCTAAATATAGAACTCCCATAAGATCTAGCAATTCCTCTAGTAGGAATATATCCAAAAGAACTGAAAATTGTGACATGAGCAGACAGCTACACAACAATATTCACAGCAACAGCAAAAGATAGAAACAACCCAAGTGTCCATCAACCAGTGACTGGATAAGCAAAATGTGGTATATACATATGATGAAATAATATGCTGCAGTAAGAAGTAATGAAATTGGGACACACATGATAACATGGATGAATCTTGATACATTATGCTAAGTGAGGTAAGCCAGACACAAAAGGACAGATATTGCATGGTTTCATTAATATGAACTAAATATGAAGAATAAATGCATGGAGTAAGAAGCTAGAGTGTTGGTTATTAGGAGACGGGAGGAAGGCTGGGAAGGACTACTGATGCTTAATGTATATATAAGTTTTAATTAACTTTCCTGTAAAAGTGTGGAAGTGGATAGAGTTGATGGTACCACATTTTAGTGCATAGCAGCTGGTTTATGAATGGGATTGTGCCTGAAAGGGGTGGTCTGGGGACATAACTGTCAATTGAAAGAAAGCTAGAGAATAATCTAGGGTCTGAATAATATGGTGAACCCAGAGGTGGATGAAAATTGAGGTTGGTGGTACAAATGCAGGAGAATCCTTCTGTGAGCTAAAGCATATGTACATCATGATTGCAGGGTGGTGGGAATGTGGAGAAGCATGGAGAAAATACAACTGGGGTGACCTATGGACTGTGGTTAACAGCAATACTGTAATATTCCTGCATCTATGCCAAAGATGTACTGTGTTGATGATGGGGGTTATGGAAAAAGTGTGGCAAATGTACACTATGGACCATGGTTGGTGGCAATAGTCTGATGATATTATCTCATAATCTGTAGGAATATATCCAACATGGTGTATGTAGTGTATTGGTGAAGGGGTGTTGTATGGGAATTATGCACATGTGCATGATTGTTTTGTAAGTTCAAAACTTCTGTAATAAAAATATATTTTAAAAAAATAAGGGTGAGTTTGCAATATTCAGAGATACAAAGAAACCAAGAGTTCATCAACAGAGACCTGCTCTACATAGATTACTAAAGTGAATTCTGCAGGTTCAAAGGAAAAGACAGTAGAGAGTATTTTGGTCAGCCACAGGCGTGCCTTTTGAAATATACCAAAGATTGGTCAGTCTTTATAAAGGGTATTTATTTGGGGTAGAAGCTTACAGTTACCAGGCCACAAAGCATAAATTTCTTACCATACCAAAGTCCACGTGTTGGAGCAAGATGGCTGCTGATGTCTCCAGGGTTCAGGCTTCCAGATTCCTCTGTTCCCGGGGCTGCATTTCTCTCCGGGCTTAGCTTCTGTTTCCTTCATGAGTTCAGCTGTAGACCATGAGGCTTTCTATGCGTTGCGTCTCTCCACAAGGCAGCTGTAGACTATCGGGCGAACGGCTCACTCCAACATCAGAACTGCTTCTCAAATCTCCTTCTCCAAATCTCTGCAACTCAGATCTACTGCCTAGCCTTTATATTTGAGACCACACCCACTGAGGGGCGGGGCCCAGTTACTGCCCTTATGAAAACTT
>PVKH010015626.1:0-16033 GCA_004027955.1 Chaetophractus vellerosus
TCTTTGGGTTGCAAATAGATATTCTCTCCAGGCATGGGGCAGTCATATGGCTCACCTCATTCATTTCCCCTCTCTCATTGATCACTATCCTGTGCTACCTGGTGGCCCATGTCAGGAAATTATATTTCACATATTTTGTCCATTTTTTTAATTGTTTGATGTGGAAGGGTAAATTGAGTTTCTACTAACCCATCTTGCCCAGCAACTAAATTGAAGACATTTGATTCCTGATTTGTTTACATCCGGACTTACTGGTCTAGTTTGAAATCACATATCACTCCCTATTGCCTATCTTCAAAATAATTTTATTTTGCTTTTGTTTTTTAAAATGCCTTTGAATTATTGTATCACAATTGCAAACAAGAATTTTGGTCTGCAGAGAACAAAAAGATATATCGTATATCTCATGAAATGTCATGTCAAAGAATTTGTTACAACACTCTCATCGGTATTCTCAAACAGTATACGGGAAGGATCATTTCAAAGACATATCAATGTCTTTAATGATTACAGTGACAGGAAATATTTAGAAAGAGATAGACAAGTGGAGTGGGTGTTGCACAGTGGAAGAAAGCGATAGACAAAATCCATGGAGACATGAAATCTGACGCCCTATGCTAAAATAGCTCTCAGGTTGTTTTAGTTAAATCTTTCTTAATTAACTAGAGTAAAACAGGGATGATGGTTATTATTACAATCAATATGGAAGACAGGAATCACATGAAAGTCATCCAAGAGGAGCGATTAACATACCATTCCAGATAATAGAAACTGAAATATGGTTTCATTGGCCTTTAATCTATGCTTTTACTACTGTCATGATCTACCTTGTTTTTTTTTCCTTTCAGTTGTCCCCTTGCTGCCTCTTCCACTATCAATCAGTTTTGTTGCTCTTCATTTTGTACATGTGTTTCTTTATCCTCTAGGTTCTGCTGACTCAGAGTATCTTCTTTTCCATAATTTAGACTTCTTATGATACTCACTCTAAATTCCAGTCTTGCTCTGTAGATACTTTTATTTTTATTCCATCTACCAACTGCTCCAGTTACTTTATTTTTCATAGTTCAAGTTTCTAAGAGTGAGAATTCTATTGGCACAACTCATCTTTCTGTCTAATACTACACCATAGTTGATAGTTCACCCTGCGAATTTGTTGCCCATTAATCAGGTGTGGAAACACTTAGAGCTTCAAGACATAGTTATCTAGATAACCACTTTAGTAAATACTTAGGTGATTTAATTTTCTTTAAAAGTCACTCTGAGAATAGCCATCACTGTGATTCACAACTCTGGTGCAGACATAGAGGAAGAAATTAGGGGGCAGAATCAGAAGGAATGGGAAGAATACTCAAAAAGATAGACTTTGGTACAAAGAAATAACTGTCTGAAAAAAATGTACTATTGGAGACGTTTTACATAAGATTCAAACATGGCATAGGTGGGACCACTAGGTTTAACCTTGACATTTTTTTTTAATCAGGGGAGAGCGCGAACGCAGTCCCTCACTACCACAAATTATGCAGTCAAGTTGCCTGCATTTGGGGGAAATCTGGAGTGCAATGGATAAGCCTCACCCTGGGAAAACCACCTTCTGATCACGGTATCTCCCCTGCCAGGTAAGTATTAACCTTGACACTTTGATTTTTAACTTTTTCAGCTTATATTAAGACCATCCCAATAAGTGGAATATTATTCAAGTTTCAGAGAAGATGCTTAAATTCAGGTGTTTCTTTGAAGACTACAAGTTGGTATGTTGTGGTGGTTTGAAGCTGTATGAACCCCAGAAAAAAATATGTTATTGATTTCAGTCTATTCCTGTGGGTGCGAACACACTGTAAGTAGAACCTTTCTATGAGGCTACTTCAGTTCAGGTGTGACCCACCTCACTCAGGATGGGTCTTAATCCTATTGCTGAAGTCCTTTATAAACAAAATTAATTCGGTCATGAGAAAAGAAAGCCACAGAAGCAAGAAGCTGAAGTCAACAATACCTGGAAGAGAAGGGCAAGACTATCAGATACCACCATGTGCCTTGCCAAGTAACAGGGGAGCCAAGGATCACCAGCAGCCAGTCTTCAGGAAGAAAGCATTACCTTGGTGATGGCTTGATTTGGACATTTTCCCAGCCTCAAAACCATGAACAAATAAATTCCCATTGTTTAATCCAACCCATTATCTGGTATTTGCTTTGAGCACCTAGGAAACTAAAACAGTGTGAGTAGCAGAAAAAATGGTAGGGGGTTCCAATTAATTAGCATTCCTATCTACCTTGTCAAGATTATTTAACGTGACCAGAGGCTAAGATGAATCAATTCCTGACGTTTTGCAAGAAACAAAAATTGTTTCATGATTGTTCTAAAATATAAATGTGAAGTGCTAAATAACCCTTTCTTCACTCTGATAGCTTTTCTTGAAATCTGAAAAGTCTTCCAGCAATGCAGCTGATAACAGTTGTCTACTAGGTGTCTCTTATTCACACACTGTTCACTAGAAGGTATCATCATGCCTTCATCAATCACATTTTCTTTACACAATTGTAATTGTCATTCAGTCAATATCTACCTTCACCAAATGTCTGAAATGACAGACTAGAGAAACAGTCTCACAAAATAGGATGGTATCTTCCTATGTAAATAATGTTATATGTGATGTTGGCCATAAAACTAAATCTTTAGATGCTGTGGATTAAACTAGATACACAGAAGAAAATTATTAAACATTTATAACAAAATATCTTTGTTGATCAGATCACATTTGGGGCTTTTTAAATGTAAAGATTGTTACTCACTTAAAGAGTTGTCTAATAGGGAAAGCTGGCAAAATTTCATTCTTAAAACCTTTGCAGAATAATATAAGAATTTTTAAATAGTCTAATCAAGGAAATGTTCAGGTCAATGTTTGTAGAAACCCTCTTATGCTTTATTATTTTTAAAATGAGAAAAAATTTAGTCTATGTAGCTGAACCAAACTCCTCTAGGAGAAGAACAAATATAATATCCAGGCACTGGCAGGTCATTAAATTAAAAGCAATTTTGATAGTTAACTATCCAGAATTAGAAATCTAAATGTACCTCTAGTCACTCTAAGGAAAAATCTCTGGAATAAAACACTTGGCAAAGTGTACAAGCTGATGATATAATAAAATCCTTTGCATTCAATTCAGTCTGTTACATCTGATGGAGATCCAGGCATCATTTGATTTTGGTGCAGATTTCTGTTATCTTGCATTATATTGAGGGCTATGCATTTATTTCACAGAACTGATTTCAATGGTTACGGTTTTATCTCTGGTTGTTGCTTTAAAAATTATTTAGTGATTTATTAACTTCCTATTGAGCAATTTAATTGTGAAGACTTTTGTTTTCACCATGAATTGTATTGGCTTAAAAAGAGCATTATCTTTTTACATGGTTTTCCTTTGTGTGAGTGGGAGTAACACCTTAAGTAACTGCATTAGTTTGCTAGCCCCCATAGAGACGTAACTACTCTTCCTACATCCCTTGGAAGAAAAGCAGCATGATGGAAAATTTGTTCAAATAAACATGAGATAGCATTTGTCAAAGTTCAGTGATAATTATGACAAGTTATAGATAGGTACAGTATAAAATAATATTCATTAAAAATGTTGGGAAGCGGGTGTAGCTCAGTGGCTGAGTGCCTGCTTCCCATGTGCAAGGTCTGAGTTCAATCCCCGGTACCACCTAATGGGAGGCTTGAGCTACTTGCTCCAACCTGCAACATTTTTTTCTAAATCTGTAGCAACAATTATTTTGTTTTCTCTCTTTCTTTTTCTTACACATACACACTACTACCAGTGCCATCATCATCTTCTGAGCAAAGATAGGATGTTCTCCATTATCACTAATAACTTATTCTCAAACATAATAAGGGGATCTGAAGCATAGCACCTAGGATAGTACTGCTAAAGTATAATTTTCTGAAAGGTAATAACATGGATCTCATAAAATATAAAATGAACACACCAATGATATTTAACTCATCAATTAATGAAGGAATGTTAACTGGTTCAAATGAGAATTTAAAGAACTAGCTATTTAGAAAATTTTATAAAGAAATATTTTGATAAGATTTCTTGGTAAGATACAAAACCAGTTAATGTTCAATAGACCAATAATCTTTGAGGTTATTTATGGACTGAACAGAAATTATTTGTATCTCTATCAGACAAAAATCTACAAATTAATCTCAGCCCCCTCAGAGTTGTGAAATAGCCCGGTCTATAGAAAATCAATCAAAAGAGCAAACCCAGCACTGTGCTGAAGGAACACCCAATCATCCCTTTTGTATTTCAAAATGTTCGTAATTTTTGACAGTACCTTGAACACAGATGACATTTATTAAATTAAATATATGTGGAATTGAATGAGTGGAGACCAGGTGGATCTGAAGGTTTTCAAACCACATTGTTGGGAGAGCACTGGTTAAAAAGAGTTCTGATTAAAGGCCATAGGATTGTTGTCAAGCAGGCATTGCTAGACAAATAGCAGGGCAAGGAGGTCAAGGGATGCAGAACAGACGTGTAGCTGCTTTCTGAGCAAAGCTCGGGAAAATAGTCCTGGGTAAAATATAAATATCATTCCCCTTGTGATATAGTGAAAACCTGAAGAAAATGAAGGCATTCTGTAGGCTTTTGAGATTAAAATGTACTGCTTGCATGTATCCTGGAGTGGATCTTCTGATATACAAAGCCTCCTATAGATTGGAGCGTCTTTTCATGTTATGTATTGTGAGAGAGAATTGATCAAAAGTTTACATTTGAGCACAAGTGGCCTCTAAAAGCTGTGTTTCGATTTATTTTTCTGTCAGGACCATTTATCTTTTTTCCTTCTAATATTTGAATTTCAAAAAGTGTGAGCCTTAAAACCCAGTTTATCTTCCCCATTTATAAAGATTAAGCCAAACATTTGCTGTTGTTTTTTTAAATTGTCATTAAAAGAACTTTTAAAAAACTGGCTAATTCTATGGACACCATTTAAATCCTACTTTCTTCCCTTAAACATATAGCGTAAACATTTCCCCCTATTATAAACAATAATATAACCCCTCAGAGTTAAATTTCTATTAACTTCTATGATAATTTCTTTAGGTTAAATTTCTATAAATATTTTTGAGTTTTCATAACATTTTCATAGGTTAAATTTCTACTTTGTATAATTTTTGAGTTAAATAGTTTATGTGATTTTACAACATTTACAATGGATTGCCAAGTTTTCTTCCAGGAAAAAAATAACATACTATTTTTCCTGCCTACATTTTATAAAAAGGCGTAATTCCCCCCACCCCCTGATCCCACATTCACTAATCCTATTGGCAATTTGAAAGCTGAAACGGTATACTTAATTTTTCTTTTTAATTTTCATGTACTTGATTACTGGGATAAAACACATCTTCATGTGATTATGATTGTAATACTATTTTGGGTTCTGGACATTTTCTATTTGCTCACTCTTCTCTAATGGTTTTGTACACCAGATTTTAACGTTTATGGAATGCATCAACAGGTACCCTCTTCCTCTACATCCAGCTGCATTTAACTAACAGGATGAAGGAGATGGAGTGGTGCAAATAATCTTAAACCATTTATTTCCCATCTCCCTTCCTCCTACTTACCATATGTCAGATGTATCCTTCTAAATAGTGGAGCCTTTAGGTATATTTCCTGGGTCCCTTTTAT
This sequence comes from Chaetophractus vellerosus, assembly GCA_004027955.1. Lineage (NCBI taxonomy): Eukaryota > Metazoa > Chordata > Mammalia > Cingulata > Chlamyphoridae > Chaetophractus > Chaetophractus vellerosus. The sequence goes on from PVKH010015626.1 coordinate 5,695, forward strand.
TGAAATGATGTATGCAACCCCCGGTTGCTTTGAACATTGTTAGCTAACAGCTGCCCCTTGTCTGAAGAATTTTCATCAGCTAGATGGGAGTTACCTTGTCACAAAAGATATGTCTATGACCCCCAGGGGCAGCCAACAGCCAATGAGTGACTTGCATATGGATACAAAAGGTCCTCCTCCTTGCCTCAAAGTAGAGTCAAACCTGTGGAGGAATTAATACTCAAAAGCTCTCCATAGGATCAGACTGAAGATTCTTTCTAGCTGAGGTCACACAGTTCCTCTGCTTTTTCATTCCTTGCTCTATCCTGCTTCCCTCACCCACCTTCCACTAAGAGTATTCACTCAATAAATCAATTGCACAAAGAATCCCTGTCTCAAGCTCTGCTTCTAAGGAAACTGACCGAATATAGTTGGTACCAGGCTTACTTAAGGTACAGATCCTGAAGAAATTGGATATCTTGTCATTAATGTCCCATTACTGATGGTAGGTGACATATTGATGGTCATGGCATGCTGTAGGAGTGTGACTTTTAAGACATCACCTTTATTGAATTAGAACTGGATAAAGGTAGAAGGGGAGGTAAGATCTGGTGCAAATGTCTCTCTGGCATTTGAGAGGTATGAAAACTGTGGTCTTCGAAGTCTGTTACTAAGGACTATTGATTCATTTAAAATGTAAATGACAAGTACAAATCTAGTAATCAGCAATACAAAGCAAGGTATGAATGAGAAGCTCTTCTTTGGCTCCATTATGGAGATCTTCCATCTCCTACAGATAGAAGATAGAGCTCAGCTGGAAATAAAGTTGAAGAACAATGCACAGGACTTCACTGTAAAAGTGGCAGAATCTCAGAAAACACTGAATTCTCAGCCTAAGTAAATCTTATGCCAAAGTCAGGGCCCTGATGGGGAAGGAATGGAGCAAAGAGAATGGGATGAGGATATATGTGTAAATGCACTTAATAAATTTGAATTCCCTGATTACCCTGATACTTCTAAGTATACAGAAGTAGGCCAGTCTCCTTTGTTGGAAGATAAAGGCTCCCTCCATGCCAACTATACTTCTCAGAGGGTCCAAGCATACTCCATTTGCAAGAGTGTTAAGGCAAGTACTAAAGAGAGGGAAACCAGCATCACTGAGAGGTCTAGAATGGCTCTCCTCTGTAGGCCAGACTAATGGTTCTCTGGTATCAATGAGTGTAAGAGATTCCGGGATGGTGGAGGCCAGGTGGTAGCACTTAACCATCAGAAGCAGGGTGGGTATAATTACAATGGGAAAGCTCAGAATGGCACCTGGAAAGCCTAACCAAAAAGGATGTATGGAAATAGTTAATAGAACATGGTGTTCTTTGGGGCATGATAGATAAACAGCCAACAAGGACATCATTTAATATATAGAATCAAAAGAAATCAAAAATAGTTGAGCAAAAGTCTAAGTACCAGACCTGATCAGAACTTAGACCAAGATGTGGCTACGTCTCAGTGAGGAAAGATACTACAAAATCATGGCAGGAGTATACAGTAGTGATTTCCCCAAAAGGACCTATGGCCTTTACTCAGGTAGCCATAGACTTCAGATAGGGAAATTCTAAGATCTTTTGAGTGCTGTTTGAGTCAGTGTTCTAGTTGATGCTACTAGAGTTAGAATAGGGATGTATGGGTTTCAAGTCAGATGATGGATGGAGCTCTGACCCATGACTAGAGGTTTCATATGGGATGCTTACCTGTAGATTCTTGTATAGTTATGTTTTTTTTTTGTAGTTTGCTAATAAATTATGGAAGAAGGAGGAGGAGGAAAATAGAGGGGGAAAGGGAGATGCAAAACGGAATACAAACAGAAGCGAATGTAACTGTATTTAAAATAAAAAACATAATCACACTGAAGGAGGCAATGCAGGGGAACAACTCAAGTCACGTTTTTTTTTTGAAGATTTATTTAATTTATTTATTCCCTCCCCCCTTGTTGTTTGTGGTTGCTGTCTGCTCTCTGTGTCCATTTGCTGTGTGCTTTCTGCATCTCATCTCTTTAGGAGGCACCAGGAACCGAACCTGGGACCTCCCATGTGGGAGAGAGGCACTCAATTGCTTGAGGAACCTCAGATCCCTGGTTTGCTATGTCTCTCATTGTCTTTCCTCTTTGTGTCTCTTTGTTGCATAATCATGTTGCGGCAGCTCACCGTGCCTGCCCTTCGCGCCAGCTCGCCTTCTCCAGGAGGCACCAGGAACCCAACCCAGGACCTCTCATGTAGTAGGTGGGGGCCTAATCGCTTCAGCCACATCTGCTTCCCCTCAAGTCACTTTTATACACAGTAATGGACAAGACAACATCCTATGCCTTCTGATATAGTGGAACAAGAAGGATAGATCATTTCTTCTTTGGTGCTTCTGTGGTGCTTCTGCCCAAAACTTATAACTTAACATCTAATTATGAGGAAACCATATTGAGCAACAGTCTACCAAATAACTGACATATATCAACAAAAATGTCAATTTCTTAAAGACAAATAAAGTGTTGAACTATTCAGTCAAAGGAAAATGCAGATACATGGCATCTAAATGCCAAGTGTAAACTCAATTAGATTCCAGAAATAAAATGATTTTGTTACCAGGGACACTAGTGGGACAGTTGGTGAAATCTGAATAAGTTTTGTGTTAATAGTATTCTGTCAATTGTAATTTCCTGATTTTGATAATTGTACAGTAGTTAGGATGCATATATTGAAGCATTTGGAGATAAAGGGGCATCATGCCTGAGAGAAAGAGAAGGATAAAGAAATTGTGGCAAAATATTTAGGTAATTTAGGTGAAGGGAACAAGGAAATTATTTGTACTAATTTTGCAACTTCTCTGTAAGTCTGAAATTATTACATAATGAAAAGTTTAAAAATATATGCAAAGGTTGTAATTCTTGAAAAGAGCATATTTTTAAAATTTGCTGCAGCATTTATACTTCAGTGAATATTTTGTTTCTCAACACTGGACTACTTCGAAGGCTAAAATAATGGATAATGTCATAATTCTATCCTAAACATTTTTGGAATTCTATCTGTATTGAAATGACTTGGCATTCCAAGGAAAAAAGTATAGAAAACAAATATTGCAATTTATTTTCATTAGGCTATTCCTTAATGCATGTATGACACATAGATCAATAAAGACAAACTGTATATAGCCCCCTTGGTCCTCCTGGCAGTCTTTAAGACCCTTTCTTATCAAATTATTTTTTTAGCTTCTGATCCAGCTCAAATCCCATAGGGGTTTCCTTTACTCTTCCTTGTATTTAGTGTCATTGTACTCATTCATTCATTTATTCATTCATTCATTTATTTATTCATTCATCCATCAAATACTTATTGACCAAATAGTCGGTGCCAAACACTGGAAAACAGAAAATTTAAAAGATTGACATAGTCTTTTACAGTCCTTAAATTGCCGTGTATGTAACCTTAATTTCTCCCTAAAAAGCACTGACTTTTAGTTACGTCTCCTGATTATTTCTAATTTTCACTCTCATTAGAAGGATACTCTATCCTACTTAATTCTTCAGAGCCCAACTCCAGTCTACTGATCCACATCTGGTAGAATCAGTTCAATAATCTGAAAGATGAGATCTGGGAAAAATTAAGTTGGGTGGATATTTCAAAGTAGATTTCCATCTTCCCACCAATTTCCCTGACGCACTACTTTAACAAACTTAAGCAATCAGAGAAAGTATGTAGGTGTGAATGTATGTCAGGCCATGTTAGTAGAAAGCCATTTCATCTTTAAAAATTTTATTTTCAGCCACATAATATGGGAAAATCATATTGGTCATGTCCCCAGGTCTTCTTTGGGCAATTAGAAGAAAATTCACATGATTTATGGTTGAGGGTATGTGGAGAATGAAAAGTAATGATTTTATTTGCCTTTACCGAGTTCAGTTATGATATCCCCAGGACAGTTTTAACTTATCCCTATGCCTAACAGGAGAATATTGATCCCCAAACACTAGAGTCTTTTCATGGTGTATATTTAGTCCAGAAACTTGCCTTATTACAACAATATCATTACATCTTCCTTATATTCAAGTATCGCAAGGCCTTGAAGATAAATTTAAAACAATAAAACAAAAATTGAGTTTAAAATGGTGTAATTTCCAGAGCTGAATGATAGTTGGATTATTGATTAACTCACCCAAATTACATAAAGCACAGTCATTCATTTCCCCCTTAAGGATCATAAATTGAAAACTTTAGAGCTAATTCAAAAATAACGACAAAAAACACTTCAATATAACCAGCAGCACCTAATCCTTTCTGTAGCATTGCAAGACCTAGCAGGACTCATGTATTATAGGTGAAAACATCCCCCACATTTGATGCTGTGAAATTCATATAAAATCAAATCAATGTGAACTACCTACCCCTCCCCCGGATCGATAGCAAGTTATGTTCCCTAGATTCTTTAGTAAATAACATCTTTGGCTTTTCTGATGAAAAAGGAAACATGGTCTAAGTTCAAGGAAATTGGCATTTTTCTGGCGTTTAGGGATTTTGCCACACTGACTTCGACAAATTCACATAACCCTGCCTTTCAGGCAGGATTACTAAAGCAAACCGTTTGTATTCGTCCCACTGGTGCAGAATTTAAATGAATGGTGTAGAAAGAAACTAGCAAAGAATTCACATAATATTTTCATGTGGCCAAGAGATCAAATAAGGTTACCATGTCTAAGAGATTTGGCTTAAACTTTCTATCCTCTCTTTCTTCAAGACCAATGCTTCAAGTCAGGCTTTCTTTGACTTCCAAAGGGCTTAAATTCCTGTGACCATTTCTTACCTGACTATCTCATTTTGCAGAAGTTTTGATCTCTTGACCATGGGGTATTTCGGGGCTCAGTCACTGGATTTCTGCCCTTCTCTGTTCATACTCCCTTAGGATCTTACACGTTTATAAGTTTTAAGTAACACCTGCATGCTCATGTTCCCAAGTTTTAATGTCTACCTTATTCCTCTCCCTGAATCACAGATTCATTTATCCAGTGCCTAATTGGCATCTTTACTTGAATGCCTCATAGTAATCTCAAAGTTAACATATCCAAGATTCTCCTTATGGACTGGACCCTCATACATGCTCTACCATCATTCTTCTAAATATCACTTAATGATAATTCAGACTTTCCACTTTCTTTACACAAATCTTAGATTGATCTTTTTTTAAGATTTATTTTTTATTTATTACAAATTCTCCCCTTTCTGCTTGTTCTTGCTGTGTTCATTTTTTGCGTTCTTCTATGTCTGCTTGTCTCCCCCCACTGCGGTGACCCGCTGAGTCAGCTCACCGCGAGGCGGCCTGCCTGCTCGCGGGGGCTTGCCCTGCCCACGGGGGCTTGCCCTGCCCGTGGCGGCTTGCCTTCTCAGGGCGGTCTGTCCGCTCAAGGAGGCCCCAGGAACCGAACCCGGGTCCTCCTATATGGTAAACTGGCGCCCTACCAAATGGGGTACAGCCGGCTCTTAGATTGATCTTGAAGCCACTCTTTCTCACACCCCTCACCCAATGCATCAGGAAAAGATGCAGGATATTATTTGAAAATATATCCAACATACAGGCCGTTATACATTTTGTCAAAACCTATAAAGGTATATGGTACAAAGTGTAAACCATAGTTTAAACTATAGACTGTGGTTAGTAACAATGCTTCAATATTTGTTCATCAAGTTTAGCAAATGTACCACACTAATGTAAGATGTTGTTAATAGGGGAAAATGTGAGAGGGGGAGGGGTGGGGTATATGAGAATCCCCTATATTTTCAATGTAACTTTTCTGTAATCTAAAACTTTAAAAATAGTTATATGTATATATGTATACATGTGTATATATGCATATATGTGTGTGTGTGTGTATATATCCAAACAAACATTACAGTCATAATTGTTGCACACAAGAATCATAAATGATGGTAAAGTTAGTGGGCAGAAATATTATGAAAGAGAGTATCTGCATAGTCTCAAAATATCTCCCCAAGCTGCTTATCAATTGTGAATGGAAAAATAGTTACCTTACAGAGGAGAAACCAAGGAGATGTCACTTTAATAAGTGAACAAAATTAAGATCACTGACAATGAGACATATTGACATCATGTGCCTTCTGACAGAATTTACTGAGAAGGACATAATATATCACTGATGTTATATTATTGCCAAAAGTGCATAAAATGAATTTATCCTGAAGTAAATTTAAACAAGCCTAAACTAAGGGAGGGTCATTCTACAAAACAACTAACTTCTCAAATGTGTTAATGTCAGGAAAGATAATGAAAGACTGGGGAACTGTCCAAATTGAAGTAGACAAAGGAGATATGGCAACTAAATGCAATGTGGAATTCTGGATTGGAAACTGAACCAGAAAAAGGATATTAGTGAGACATATGGTAAAATTTAAATAAGGCCTGCAACTTAGTTCATAATATTTCATCATTGTTAATCCATTAGTTTTGATCATTGCATCATGCTGCCATAAGATACTAATATTTGGGGATGCTTGGTGAAGAGTATAAGGAAACTAGTCTATTTTTGCAACTATTAAGTCTAAAATTACTTCAAAATAAAAAGTTAAAATTATGTATCTTCAAGACTCAACCACTCCTCATCTCTTCTAGCATTGCCACCCAGTCCATGTCATCATCATCTCCCTTCTGGATTATTGCAATATCCTCTCTATTGGTCTCTCTGCTTCCACTCTGCTCCTTATAGAGTAATAGCTCATAGTAACCCTCTTAAATCACAGTGCAGCTCACAGCACTATTCTCAAACTCTTTAAGTCACTCCCCCATTTCATTCAGAGTGAAAGTACAAATCCTCATAATAATGACCTAGAAAACCCTGCATAATCTGGCCCCATTAGGGCTCACCTTTTTCCTTTGCTCCAGCCACTCTGATGCTGATACAGGAGAAGCTTCTCTATAAAGATCCATTAATCATAATCATTTGTTAATTACTAATTCTCGCTTAAAATGCCCTGCTGCTCCTCTAACACATCCTATTTCAGGGATTTTACATTTCCTGTTCTCTCTGTCGGGAATGCTCTCCAATCAACCATCAGTGTGACTCACTCCTATGCTCTGAAGTTATCTTCTCTGTGATACCCACTCTGACCATCCTATTTAAATTGCATCCCTCTTCACATCCCATCTACAATTCTCCATACTTTGTTTTATTTTTATCCATAGCATTATTAGACACCTTACTAATTGATCAACGTGTTTATTTACTGTCTTTTCCCCATTCAAATATAAACTCCTTTTGAGGGCAGACAGTTTGTCTGCTTTATTCACTACTAGGTCTCCAATGCTAGACAAATAATAGACACTCAGAATATATTTGTTGCAGGAAGAAATGTAAATGTTTTGTTTCCTATGTGAATCACTCTTCTTATCTCTTTATCAGCCTCTTGGCAATGGCCTGGATGCTTATTCTCTTAAAGTAACACAGATTTCAGCAATGGATGCGTGTAGCAGATTTTCCTAAAATGTGAGTCAATAGAGAAGGATACATTGTTACCCAGAAAAGGATCCATCCCTCCTTGGACAGATCTCCATCCACCCTGGCACATCTTAGCTACTTTTCTCTATAGGCTGCAGCCTTTTGTCCTGCAGTTTATTTCCTCCCACCTCCACAACCCTACTGCCCTTCTACTCTGCTCTGCTCTCTTGATGCTCCTTCTACCCCAGTATTCCAGGTAATTCTTTTGTAGAGTATTAAACTATCTCTTTGAGTGCTGACTTCTTCCAGACCATGCTTTAAGTGCTATAATTTCCATACCTACAAAGGCCGGTGAAGATAAGATCATAATTAAAGTCCTTTCTGTCCCTCAGAGGAATTATGATGAGAGCTGTTTAAAATAAAAGACCTGCTTTGCTAGACAAATTATAGCTTTTTAGGAATTCTGGGAGTGCTTTTGATACCAAACTCCTCTGAAGTGTAGATGTAGTTATAATACATTCATCTTCTAAGTGAGTCAAGTTGTCAGAGTTACTAGGGAAATCTGAGATGATGTCCCTCAAATGTAGCCTTTATGATGGTGACCTTGAGAAGGAATATATCATCTTTGTGAAGGAGGGTAATAACTTTTAAAAGAAAATATCAGTTGATACAGATAAAGTTATCACACTTTTTTTAAATGGAAGTCAAACAAGTCCATATTTTTAAGAAACCCCTGTACTCGTTTAGTCCCACCCTCACCCCCCCCCAAGATGGCTCCCTCAATCTGTTTGCTTGTTTTTTTGCTCATTGTCTGCTTGTTGTTTTTCGCTCATGTTCTGTTTTTTTGATGTTGTTTTTTGTCTTTAGAAGGCACTGGGAACCAAATCTGGGACCTTCTATGTGGGAGCTGGGTGCTCAACTGCTTAAGCCACATCCACTTCCTGCTCATTTGTTTTTGTTCATTGCCTGCTCATTGCCTGCTCGTTGTCTTGCTTGTTGTGTGCTCATGGTTTTTGTCTGCTTATTGCTTTTTCTCATTGTCTGCTCATTGTTTTTTGCTCATTGTCTGCTCGTTGTTTTTGCTCAATGTTTGCTCATTGTTTTTGCTTAATGTCTGCTCATTGTTTGTTTGTCTTCTTTAGGAGGCACCAGGAACCAAACTTGGCACATCTTGTGTGGGCGGTGGACACTCAACTGCTTGAGCCATATCCACTCCTCCTGTACTGGTTTATTTTTGTCCAATTTTAGGCATTGTTTCCTGTGTCAACCTGGCATGGCATTTTCTAAGGATATAAGAGACACTTGAGATTACAAATCATTCATTATGGAACTTCTCACAGCATGCATTGTCTTATTTGAATCACGATGCAGGCTTGTTCTGTTCAGGAAGAGCAAATCTTTATATATATATATATATATATATATACCAAAGGAGTAATGCTTCCTTTTTTAAAAAATAACTTTTAAAGTTGTATCCAGCACTTATAACAATAACACACAGCCCCAGGGACCCAGATTTAAATTCAGAATATTGCTTTTATTACACTATGAAATATATTTTTTTGCTCAAGCTGCGGCATTCAGCAACTAACAGTGTTACTGTTAAGCACACATTAAAAAGGAACTAGACAATTTCTTTGGGTAGAAACACCAAAATAAGGAATACACTGTAATCATGTTGTATTTCCTAATGGCACCACAGAGAAATGGACAAAGAACAAAAATAAGTATAGATAAAACCTTTAGGTATACCATAGCACTATTTAATATAAAAGGAATTCAACATAGAAACATCTTCATAACAATCAAAATTGGTTAGGAAGATAACACCATAAGCCATTTCCATTTTATCTTCCGTAAAGAAAATACTGCAGAATTTAATAAGTGCATTCCAAAACGCTTTGCCAGCAAAACAAAACAGGGATTGTTTAACCTAATAAATGATGAGATGACTAGCTAGAGAATTGTATTCAGATAATAATGCTGGCTATGCTGTGAATAGGTCAGATATTTACTGGAAATCATAAGCTTTTATTTTTTAAAATTTGGTACAAACAAATACTCCTCCTTTTCCCCCTTCCTCCATGTCCCTGGTAACCTCTAATCTGCTTTTATTTATGGGAATTTGCTTTTTCTAGTCATCTGTTGTAAGTGACATCATACAACTTTTGCCTTGCTTATTCCTATGAGCATAATATTTCCAAGGCTCTTCTGTGTTCTGTCTTATGGCCAAATAATATTCCATTGTGTGCATGTACCACATTTTGTTTATTCATTCATTTGTTGCTGGGCACTTGAGTTGTTTCTGCCTTTTGGCTATTGTGGATGTACACAATAAGCTTTTAAATATAGGTTTCTCTATGATGCATTCCCAACTCAACCATGACAGAGTTGACCCTAAGAGACCAATAGGTCCACTTTCTTGCATTCATAAAAGTCTTTATATACATTTTTCTAATCTTGTTTGCATTTGTGATTTTTCAAAATATTTTAGGAAAAACAATATCATGGTCTACCATGGTTATAAATTACCTGAATTTATTAATAGAATCACTTCATCTTCTTTTTTGGGAGATTTCCTTTGAAAGCCAAACCAAGACTTCCTGAGCACTGTATCATGCATAGATATCTAATTAGTCATGAAAGGCTCTGTTAACAGATCCTTTTTGACTTGCCACTGAACAAGAATAGTAATCTACCTTGCTATTTGGAGAAATGCCATTCACTGTAAGGGCAAAGAGCATGTATAGGTACTGGAGTCAGACAAACCAGCTTGAATCCTACTCCACCACTCTTGAGCTAATTTTAATAAGTATATTAACTTCACTGATGCCCACATTTCCTTCTCTGTAAATTGGATCGAGTCATCCACCACTC
>PVKH010015627.1:0-16041 GCA_004027955.1 Chaetophractus vellerosus
GAACTGAATTCTCGGTACAGAAATAGACATACATGTACACTTAGTTCTGATATTGATAAAGTGGCATTTCAATTAGAGGGGAACAAAGAGATTCAAGTGTTGGACCAACTGGCGATTTGGAATATAATTAAATTAAGTTTTTGTTCCATGTAGTGAAAAAGAATCCAGGTGAGTAAAAAATTTAAATGGAAAAAAAACACAATGTACTATAAAAAAATAGAAATGACTATTATTTCTATTAAAGTGAAGGAAGCCTTTTTAAGTATGAAACAAAAGCCAGACACCATAAAGGCAAAAGTTTATATATTGACTCCACTAAGCAAATATGAAAACAATAGTAACAACAACAAAATGTGTGCCCAAACAACACATATAACGAAATTAAAGGGTAAACAAAAATCTGGAATAATTATTTGCAACATAGATAAAAAGAATTATATCTTCTGCAAATAAAGAACTTTTATAAATAAATGAGAAAAAAGACAACAATAGAGCAACTGGCAAAGTTCGTTAAAAGGCCATTACAAATGAGAAATATATTTCTAAAAAGATGTTCAAATTCACTAATAATCAGGAAATATAAATTAATGCAAAGATGTAAAGTGCCCTATCTGATTGGCAAAGATTAAAACTATAGGGGAAAAAACAGGGTGAAGGAGTAGAAAACTGTGCTCTCTTAATCAATGTGGATAAGATTGTAAATTGCACCTCATTCTTGAAATTTGTATCAGAATTTAAGTGCACATGAGCATACCCTTGTAGCTAGCAATCCCAGTTCTAAGTGTTTATCCTACGATGATTATGTCTATTGAAGAAAGATATGTTTGGCTATAGCATTGTTTATATTAGTGAAAAATTGGAGCAAAGTAAATGCCTGTCAATAAGTGAACTTATAAATGATTAAATTACAGTACCTCCATATGTCAGATACTATTAACTGACATAGAAAGATGCCTATGGCTTATACTTTAGTGATTAGAGCAGGTTACAAAATAGTTTGTCTAGTATTGTTCCATTTATCCAAAATTAGATAGATAGATAGATAGATAGATAGATAGATAGATAGATAGATAGATAGATAGATATTGCATGTATATGAACCAGCAATTTCACTCTTAGGTGGATATCTAACAAAAAAGTGTTCATATGCTCACAAAAGACATGTATTAGAATATTCATAGCAGCACAGTTCATAATAGTCCCAAATTGAAAGCCACCAAATGCCCCTCAACAATAAAATGGATAAATAAATTATGGAATATTCACACACTAGAGAGAGAAACTATCACAATGGAAGCATATAAACTACAACCACCTTCAGCAATATGAATGAGTGCCGTAAATACACTATTGAGTGAAGGAAGCCCTGTAAAACATTTTACATGTTGTGCCATTCCATTTAAATCAAATTTTAAAATAGGCAACACAATCTATGTCATTATGAATCAAGATAGTAGTTATCCTTGGGGGAGCAGGGAAGGAAGGGCAGGGAGCTGTAGACTGGAAGTAGATACAAAGAGGCCTTCTGGGACCCTGGCCATGTTCTGTTAACTGAGTGCTGGTTACTTGAGTATATACTCAGTTTGTGGAAATTCATTAAGCTGTACACTTGGGATCCATGTACTTTTCTGTGTATATGAACACACACAAAAGATATCCATGAGCAGAGGGATGCCAGGGAGGGTGCTGGCAGAAATGTTACTAGTGGCTGTTTCTGGGGAGGATTGGCATGCTTTGGCTTCCTTTTGTGTATTTTTGTCTCTATCATTTAAATTTGCTAAGCTAAGTGTGTAAGAGGTTTGCATATAGAAAAAGTCTACTTAAAAGAAGAAATGAAAGTTAATTCACTCAACATTCAACTTAAAAAGGTAAAAAAAAAAACTGCACAGGCAAAATAAACCAAGAAAGCTGAAATAATGAAATAATAAATATAAGAGCTAGAAGATAAAATTAAACTTTTCAGATATATGGTAATAGAGTGAAGGTCATTGGTACACTTCCTCTCAAATGGTCATTGATAAAGTTATGAATATATACAAAGACAATGTAGAAAATACTACTTTAACTATAAGCCAAAGTCCTAGGGGAATTTGTGCTGCTTTCACCATCACAGTGAATGGTCTGAAAAGTCGTTTTGAAAACAGGTTTATTGAGGTATAATTGGCAAAGAATAAACTGCATATTATTAAATATACAGTTTGGTAAGTCTGGGTACATGAATACATTGGTGAAACCATCACCACAAGCAGGGTGAAAACTGTATCCACTGACCCAAAAGTTTCCTCATATCCCTTTGAAACCCCTCCCTCCCACTCCGTATCTCACACCCTGCCCCACTCCTGTAGTCTCCCCTCATTCATGGGAATCATTATAAATTTTAGATTTCCCACAATTTTATATAAATTTAATTTACTGTATGCATTTTTGTTGGCTGGCTTCTTTATCCCAGCATCACTTGAGCTTCACCCATGTCATTGTAACAATAGTTTGTTGAACAGTATTCCATTGTATGGCCATACCACGATTTGTTAATCCTTTCACCTATTAATGGACATCTGGGTTATTTCCAGTTTTTGACTATTACAAATAAAGTCACGATGGGCAGTTGTGCATGAGTCTTTTCTATGAACGTGTGCTTTCATTTCTCTTGTGTAAATACCCAGGAGTGGAATGGTTGGATTATGACAGATGTAGATTTAACTGTTGAAAAAATTGCCAATTGTTAGGCAAAGCAGTTGTAACATTTTGCATTTCCGTGTTGCATGAGGGTTCCGTGCTCTATTTTCTCACCAACACTTGGTGTGGTCAGTCATTTTAATTTTAGACATTTTGAGAGGTGGTTGGTGGTATCGCATTGTATTTTTTTATTGTCCTTTTCTTGTTTTTTTTAATTTTTATTTTTGCTGTGGTTTTAATTTGCATTTCTCTAATGAGTGATGATGTTGGATATCTTCTCAAGTGCTTATGTATCATCTGTAAATCTTCTTTGGTGAATTGTCTGTTCATATATTTTACCTATTTTTAAATTGGGTTGTTTGTTTTCTTATTATTCAATTTGAGGTTTTCTTTATATGATTTGGATATAAGTCCTTTATCAGATATGAGAGTTACAAATATTTTCTACCATTCTGTGGTTTGTCTTTTCATTCTCTTAACAATGTCTTTCAAAGAGAGTAATTCTTAATTTTTATGAAATCTGATATATTACTTTTTAATTTTATCAGCCATACTTTTGGCATTATATATAAGAAATATTTGCCTTATTCTAGGTTACAAAGTTTTTCTCCTATGTGCTGTTCTAGAAAACATGTTTACATTTAGGTCAATGATCCATTTTCAGTTAATATTTGTATATGATAAGATGTATGAATTGAATTTATTATTTGTCTGTTTATTTATTGCCTATGGATAACCAGTTATTTCAGCATGATTTGTTTGAAAAAAAAATATGCTTTCTACACAGAATTGCCATCACACTTTTGTCAAAAAAGTAATTGACTGAGATTCCAGTCTTGCAAGATGGAGTGGGCATACCCCACCTTATCTCTCCCAACTGAGCGCAGCCATAAAATTTGGGTAGACAGACTTCCAGGAAAATGGAGAGAATAGAGAGAGGCTTGGAGGAGAGAGTAGAAGTAAAGACTATCAGAAAGGGTAACCAAAAGGGTAAAAAGGCAGACAAAAATAAGATATGACATATGAATGCCAAAGGAGAAAATGGTTGAAGGAAGTAATGTGTTTATGGTAATAATATTGATTGTTAATGGATTAAAACCCCCAATCAAAAGACACAGGCTGACCGAATGGATAGGAAAACATAAGCAATTCATACGCTCTCTGCAGGAAACCCTTGTTAAATCCAAGGATACAAATAGACTGAAAGTGAAAGATTAGGTAAAGATATTTCATGCAAATAGTAATGAAAAGAGAGCGGGCATAGCTATACTGGTGTTGGACTAAACAGACTTTAAATGCAAAAAGTGATGAGATGCAGAAGGCCATTCTATATTAATGAAAGGGACAACCCACCAGGAAGGAGTAACAGTCATAAATATCTATGCACCTAACCACAGGGTGCCCCAAAATATGTGAGGCGAACTCTGGCAAAACTGAAAGGAGAAATAGATGTCTCTACAATAATGTTTGGAGACTTCAGCATACCATTCACATCAATAGATAGAAAAACTAGACAGAAGATCAACAAGGAAACAGAGAACTTGAACAATATAAGGAGATAGACCCAACAGACATAAACAGAACATGCCACCCCAAATCAGCAGGTTATACATTCTTCTTGAGTGCTCATGGGTCTTTCTCCAGGATAGGCAACAAAACAGCTCTCAATAAATTTAAGATGATTGAAATTATACAAAGGACCTTTTCAGATTATAGTGGAATGAAGCTGGAAATCAATAATAGGTGGGAAAGGGGAAATTTTGTAAATATATGGAGGCTAAACAATGGTGGGTCAAAGAAGAAATTGCAAGAGAAATTAGTAGATATCTCAAGATGAATGAGAATGAGAATGAGAACACAGCTTTTCAAAACATGGGATACAGTGAAGGCAGTGCTAAGAGGGAAATTTATAACCCTAAATGCCTATATTTAAAAAGAAGAAAGAGCTAAAATCAAAGGCCTAAATGAATTCCTGAAGAAACTAGAAAAAGAAGAGAAAACCAATCCCATAGCAAGCAGAAAGAAAGAAATAACAAAGACTAGAGCAAAAATAAATGAAATTGAGAACAAAGAGAGAGAGAGACAGACAGACAGAGAGAGAGAGAGAGAGAGAGAGAGAGAGAGAGAGAGAGAATCAACAAAACCAAAAGTTGGTTCTTTGAGAAGATCAATAAAATTGACAAACCCTTAGCTAGACTAACAAAGAAAAAAAGAGAGAAGATGCAAATCAATAAAACCAGGAATGAAAGGGGGGACATAACGACTGACCCCACAAAAATAAAAAGGATCATAAGAGGATATTATGAGAAATCATATGCCAACAAATTAGAAAACCTAGATGAAATTGACAAATTCCTAGAAATGCACACAACCCACATTGACTCTAAAAGAAATACAGGAACTCAAAAAATCAATGACAAGTAAAGAGATCAAATCAGTCATCAAAGATCTTCCAACAAAGCAAAGTCCAGGACCAGATGACTTCACAGGTGAATTCTACCAAATATTTTGACAAGAATTAGCACTAATCCTGTCTAGCCTCTTCCAAAGCATTGAAAAGGAGGGAAAATTACCCAACACATTTTATGAAGCCAATATCTCACTTCTGCTAAAGCCAGATAAAGATACTACAAGAAAAGAAAATTACAGACCCATCTCTCTAATGAACATAGACACAAAAATTCTCAACAAAATACTTGCAAATCAAATCCAACAGCATATTAAAAGAATTATACGCAATGATCAAGTGGGTTTTATTCCCGGTATGCAAGGGTGAATCAACATAAGAAAATCAATTAATGTAATACACCACATCAAATTGAAGGGAAAAACACCATATGATCATCTTAATTGATGCATAAAAAGCATTTGACAAAACCCAGCCTCCTTTCTTTTTTTTTCCAAAGATTTATTTCCTTTTTATCCATTTAAGCGCCCGCCCCCCCACTTTTGCTGTTTTGTGTCCATTCATTGGGCAATTCTTTGTCTCTGTTTGTTGCCTTCTCCTCTTGTATTCACTGGGATTCTCCGATGTGGGAGAGAGGCGTCCTACCGCCCGTGCTACCCCAGTTCCTGGTTTTTTGGTGTGTCTCATCTTGGCTCTCCCTTGTGTTACTCTCCTGTTATGTCATCATCTTGCTGCGTGGTTAGGCAGTGCCTGGTTGGATCACCCGTGTACCTTCAATATTTTTCTTTTTATTTTACTGGGAGGTCCCAGAGATCGAACCCAGTTCCCTCCATACGGAAAACGGACGCCCAACCATTTGAGCCACATCTGCACCCCCAGCCTCCTTTCTTGATAAAAACACTTCAAAAGATAGGTATAGAAGGAAAATTCTGCTACATAATAATGGGCATATATGAAAATCCCACGGTCAACATTGTATTCAATGGGGAGAGGTTGAAAGATCAGGAACAAGACAAGGATGCCCACTGTCACTACTGTTTATTAACAGTTGCTAGAGGTTCTACCTAGAGCAATTAGGCAAGAAAAAGAAATAAAAGGTATCCAATTGGAAAAGAAGAAGTAGAACTCTCATTATTTGCTGATGACATGATACTATATTTAGAAAATTCTGAAATATCTACAACAAAGATATTAGAGCTAATAAATGAATTCAGCAGAATGGCAGGATATAAGATCAACACGCAAAAATCAGAAGTGTTTCTATATACTAGTAATGAGCAAGCTGAGGAGGAAATCAAGAAAAAAATTCAGTTTACAACAGCAACAAGAAGATTCAAATATCTAGGAATTAAATTTAGCCAGAAATGTAAATGATCTATATTCAGAAAATTACAAAACACTGCTAAAAGAAATCAAAGAAGGCCTAACCAAACGGAAGGACATTCCATGTTCGAGGATTGGGAGACCAAACATCATGAAGATGTCAATTCTACTCAAACTGATTTATAGATTTCAACACAATACCAATAAAAATCCCAACAGCCTAACTTACATAAATAGAAAAGTCAATTACCAAATTTATTTGGAAGGGAAAGGGGTCCTGAATAGCAAAACAAAACAAAACAAAACAAAACGAACAAAAAAACCTAAAAAAGAAGAGCAAAGTCAGAGGACTCATGCTTCCTGACTTTGAAGTGTATTATAAAGCTACATTGCTCAAAACAGGATGGTATTGGCATAAAGTAACACATTAATCAATAGAATTGAATTGAGAGTTCAGAAATAGACGCTCACCTAAATGGTCAACTGATTTTTTAAAAGTTTTTTTACTTTATTTTGTACATTTAATAATTGAAAATATAAACAACAAGCAAAAAATATAAAGAAAATACAGTTGAATAAAAACATACATTTCTCAGATAAATATACTGGATCATGAACATTTTTTTGAATCACATAATATGTATTAGTCAGCCAAAGGGGTGCTTTGCAATATACCAATAATTCGTTGGTTTTTATAAAGGGTATTTATTTGGGGTAGAAGCTTACAGTTACCAGGTCACAAAGCATAAGTTTCTTCCCTCATCAAAGTCCATTGTCACATGTTGGAGCAAGACAGCTGCCGACGTTTGCCAGGGTTTAGGCTTTTTGGGTTCTTCTCTTCCCAGGGCTGCATTTCTCTCCGGGCTTAGCTCCTCCACTTGCTCCACAAGGTCAGCTGTAGACTATCAAGTGAATGGCTCACTTGTCTTCTCCTGGGGCATCCTCTCCAACATCAGAACTGCTTCTCAAATCTGTTTCTCAAATCCGCTCCCTCTGTCTTTGGCCTTGCCTTTATACTTGAGACCACATCCACTAAGGGGTGGGACTCAACGCCCTACTGACGTGGCCCAGTCAACGCCCTAATCATAACCTAATCATGCCCAGATGAACAGTTTACAAGCATGATTCAATATTGATTTTTGGAATTCATAATTACATCAAACGGCCACATGATATGTTACACAATATATTTGGTTCATAGTAATGCAGTCATACAGTATTTGTCCTTTTGTGTCTGGCTTTCTTCGCTCAACATAATGTCCTCCAGGTTCACCCATGATGTCATATGCTTCATGACTTCATTTCTTGTTACAGCTGGATAATAGTCCATCGTGTGAACACACCACAGTTTGTTTATCCATTCATCAGTTGATGGACACCTGGGTTGTTTCAAACTTTTGGCAATCGTGCATAACGCTGCTATGAACATCGGTATGCAGATGTCTATCCGTGTCACTGTTCTCAGTTCTTCTGGGTATGTACTCAGTAGTGGTATTGCAGGGTCACGTGGCAAGTTTATATTCAACTTCCTTAGGAACTGCCAAACAGTCCTCCACAGTGGCTGTACCATTCTGCATTCCCACCAACAGTGAATAAGTGTTCTTATCTCTCCAAATCCTCTCCAAAACTTGCAGTTCTGTCTTTTTAATAGTGGTAATATAGACGTGAAATGATATCTCATTGTAGTTTTGATTTGCATTTCCTTAATCATTAGTGATGTTGAGCATTTTTTCATGTGGTTTTTTTTTGCCATTTGTATTTCTTCTTTGGACAAATGTCTAGTCAAGTCTTTTGCCCATTTTTTAATTGGGTCATTTGTTTTTTTATTGATGAGTTGCAACATCTCTTTATATATCCTGGATATTATACCCTTATCAGACATGTGATTTCCAAATATTTTCTCCCATTGAGTCAGCTGCCTTTTTACCCTTTTGACAAAGTCCTGTGAGGTGCAAAAGTGTTTAATTTTGAGGAGGTCCTATTTATCTATTTTTTCTTTTATTGCATGTGCTTTGGGTGTAAGGGCCAAGAAATCACCACCCACTACAAGTTCTTGAAAATGTTTCCATACATTTTCTTCAGTAGTTTTATGGTCCTGACTTTTATATTTAGGTCTTTGATCCATTTTGAGTTGATTCTTATATAGGGAGTGAGATAGGGGGGTCCTCTTCCATTCTTTTGGTTATAGATATCCAATTCTCCCAGCACGATTTCTTGAAGAAACTGTTTTGTCCAATTAACATGGACTTGGTAGATTTGTCAAAAACCAGTTGACCTTATATTTGAGGGTTTATTTCTGGATTCTCAATTCTATTCCACTGATCAATGTGTGTATTTTATGCCAGTACCATGCTGTTTTGACTACTGTAGCTTTGTCATATGTTTCAAGGTCAGGTACATCCCACATCATTCTTCTTTTTTAGAATGCTTTTGGCAATTCGGGTGCACTTTCCCTTCCAAATGAATTTGGTAATTGCCTTTTCTAATTCTGTAAAGTAGGCTGTTGGAATTTAGATTGGTATTGCATTAAATCTATAAATCAGTGGGTAGGATTGACATCTTCACTATATTTAGTCTTCCAATCCATGAACATGGAATATCTTTCCATTTGTTTAGGTCTTCATTGATTTCTTTTAGCATTGTTTTGTAGTTTTCTGCATATAGTTCCTGTACCTTTCAGGTTAAATTAATTCCTAGATATTTGAGTCTTTTTGTTGCTATTATAAATGGAATTTTTTCCCTGATTTCCTCCTCAGATTGTTCCATATTAGTGTACAAAAACATTACTGATTTTTGCATGTTGATTTTGTATCCTGCCACTTTGCTGAACTCATTTATTAGCTCAAGTAGCTTTGTTGTGGATACTTCAGAATTTTCTAAATACAGAATCATGTCATCTGCAAACAGTGAAAGTTTTACGTCCTCTTTTCCTATTTGGATGCCTTTAATTTTGTTCCCTTGTCTAATCAGTCTAGCTAGAACTTCTAGCACAATGTTGACTAACAATTTTGACAGTGGGCAGCCTTGTCTTGTCCAGATCTTAGAGGGAAAGCTTTCAACCAGTGGGCAGCCTTGTCTTGTTCCAGAGGGAAAGTTTTCAACCTTTCCCCATTGAGTATGATGTTGGCTATGGGTTTTTCATATATGCCCTTTATCATATTGAGGAATTTTCCTTCTATTCCTATCTTTTGAGGTGCTTTTTATCAAAAAAGGATGCTGGATTTTGCCGAATGCCTTTTCTGTATCAATTGAGATGATCATGTAGGTTTTTTCCCTTCAATTTGTTAATGTGGTGTATTGTGTTGATTGATTTTCTTGTGTTGAACCAGCTTTGCATACCAGTAATAAATCCCACTTGGTGGTGATGTATAAGTCTTTTGACATGCTATTGGATTAAATTTGCAAGTATTTTGTTGAGAATTTTTGCATCTATATTCATTAGAGAGATTAGTCTGTAATTTAATTTTCTTTTCTCTGGCTTTGGTATTAGGGTGATGTTGGCTTCATAAAATGTGTTGGATAAATTTCCCTCCTCTTCTATTTTTTAGAAGAGTTTAAACAGGATTTGGTGTTAATTCTTTTTGAAATGCTTGGTAGAAATCAGCTGTGAAGCCATCAGGTCCTGGACATTTCTTTGCTGGGAGATTTTTGATGACGGATTTAATCTCTTTAAATGTGTCAGGTTTGTTAAGTTCTTGTATTTTTTGTAGCATCAGCGTAAGTTGTTTGTGCATTTCTAGGAATTTGTCAATTTCATCTAGGTTGTCTAATTTGTTGGCATACAGTTTCTCGTAATATCCTTTTATGATCCTTTTTATTTTTGTGTGTTCAGTCGTTATGTCCCCCCTTCCATTCCTGATTTTATTGATTTGCATCTTCTCTCTTTTTTTCTTTGTTAGTCTAGCTAAGGGTTTTTCAATTTTATTGATTTCTCAAAGAAACAGTTTTTGTTTTGTTGATTTCCTCTATTGTTTTTCTATTCTCAATTTCATTGATTTCTGCTCTAATCTTTTTTATTTCTTTCCTTCTTCTTGCTTTGGGATTCATTTGCTGTTCTTTTTCTTGTTTCTCTAGTTGTTCAGTTAAATCTTTGAGTTTAGCTCTTTATTCTTCTTTAATATAGATGTCTAGAGCTATAAATTTCCCTCTCAAGACTGCCTTAGTTGTATCCCATAAGTTTTGATAAGTTGTATTCTTGTTTTCATTTGTCTCAATATATTTACTGATTTCACTTGCAATTTCTTCTTTGACCAACTGATTATTTAGGAGTGTGTTGTTTAGCCTCCACACATCTGCGAATTTACTTTTTCCCTGTCTATTATTGATTTCCAGTTTCATTCCATTATGATCTGCAAAGGTGCTCTGTATAATTTCAATCTTTTTATATTTATTGAGAGCTACATTGCCCCCTAACATGTGGTCTATCCTGGAGAAAGATCCATGGGCACTTGAGAAGAATGTATAACCGGCTGAGTTTGGATGCAGGATTCTGTATATGTCAGTTAGGTCTAACTCATTTATCATATTGTTCATAGTCTCTGTTTCCTTGTTGATCTTCTGCCTAGCTGTTCTATCTAATGATGTGAGTGGTGTGTTGAAGTCTCCAATGATTATTATGGAGATGTCTATTTCTCCCTTCAGTTTTTCCAGAGTTTGTCTCATGTATTTTGGAGCACCCTGGTTAGGTGCACAGATATTTATGACTGTTATAGCTTCTGTATCTCTTATAACTTTTTTGCGTTTAAGTCTGTTTTGTCTGATATTAGTATAGCTACCCCTGCTCTTTTTTTTGGTTACTATTTGCATGAAGTATCTTTTTCCAACCTTTCACTTTCAGTTGGTTTGTATTCCTGGGTCTAAGGCGAGTTTCTTGTAAGCAGCATATGGATGGTATTGTCTAACAACTCATTTCTTGCTGTCATTTATCTCTTTAACCGTATTGTCTATCAACTCACTAATTTGATTTTGGAAATTTGTGCACATCTTGCTAATTAGTTCTCTCATATCCTGCATCTCTCCTGAAGCTTTGATATATTCCTTTTCTTGGGCCATGTCTTCCATTTTCTTACCATGGATCATAAATTTTGCTGATGTCTAGGCGTCTGATTAGGATGCAGTTTACTCAGATGTTCAGTTTCTTTCTCTTCTGTAGGGATTTAGTGGTGGAAGGCTGTGTGTTACTGCTGCTCTTTGATTCAAGGCTCAATTTGGATCATTAGGATTGTCCCTGCTAGTTGCTCAAAACTGGGCTCTGGACCCAGTAATTGGTTACAGACCTGCTTCCCAGGACTTTGGGGAGGGAGGCTATAAAGGCCAGAAAAAGCTTCTCTAACCTATTTTTAATTTTGTCATGTGTACTTCCTTTGTCTCCCAGAAGATGGCACTCTTTTCCAGGCCTCACACTTGTTCAAAAGACAAGTGTGTTTATTGCAACACAGACCAGATCAATGTGATAGAGCTTCCTGCCTGGAGACTAAGAGCCTTGTAATTCAGACTTTCTCAGAGACAGTTCTCCAGCCTTCTCTGGCAGCCCCCTCCCTTTTCCCAGGTAGAAATATTTCCACTTCCCTTTGAGTCCCCAACAATCAGTCCTTGTTAGTAGAGAATGAGATTGGGAGGGACAAACAATGGTACTGCCCCATCCAGCCTGGAAGAGCTTGTGGGATACAGAAGACCATATCTGTGGGTCAGAAGCAGAGTCAGGCTTAGGCTGTGTCCCTCTCTCTCTCCTTTCCTGGGGTGGTGGATCCCTGGAGTCCCCTTTGTCTTTAGCTGCAGGCCCAGAGGCTTGAGTATTCTAAAGTGTCTTTAGTGTGGGGGAGGGTACCAGCAGCAGCAGCTGCTGGTTTCAACTCACAGTTCTGTTGTCATGATTCCCCTCCTTTGTCCCTCTCTCCTCTAGGCGGTGTCCAACCTTCACCTGGTGTCCTAAACCCTAAAAGACCTTTTTTGAGACTGTTTCAGCCTGTCCTCCAGCTATTTTTCTGAAAGAGAAGAGAGTTCCGTGTCTTTCTAGTCAGTCATCTTCCCAGAATTCTCTCAACTGATTTTTGATAAGTCTACCAAGTCCACTTTTCTGGGACAGAACAGTCTCTTCAACAAATGGTGCTGGAAGAACTGGATATCCATAACCAAACGAATGAAAGAAGACCCCTATCTCACTCTCTATACAAGAATCCACTTAAAATGGACTACAGACCTAAACATAAAAGCCAGGACCATAAAACTCTTGGAAGATAATGTAGGGGAAAATCTACAATATCTTGTATTAGGTGGGGGTCTCAAACTTTGCACCCAAAGCAAGAGCAACAAAAGAAGAAAAATAGATATTTGAGACCTCCTCAAAATTAAACACTTCTGCATCTCAAAGGACTTTGTGAAGAGAGTGAAAAGGCAGCCTACTCAATGGGAGAAAATACTTGGAAATCACACATCTCACAAGGGTCTAATATCCATGATACATAAAGAGATCCTACAACTCAACAATAAAAAGACAATTGACCCTATTTTTAAAATGAGCAAAAGACCTGAATAGACATTTTTTTAAAATAAGAAATACAAATGGCAACAAAACACATTAAAAAATGTTCAAGATCACTGGCTATTGGGGAAATACAAATCAAAGCTGCAATGAGATATCATTTCACATCTACTAGAATGGCCACTATTATAAAAACAGAAAACTACAAGTGTTTGGAGAGGATATGTGGAGAGACAAACACTTATTCACTGTTGGTGTGAATGTAGAATGGTATAGCCACTGTGGAAGTCTGTTTGGTAATTCCTAAGGAAGTTAGATTTAGATCTGCCATGTGACCCAGCAATACCTCTACCCAGAAGAACTGAGAGCAGTGGCATGAAAAGACATCTGCACACCAATGTTCATAGCAGCATTATTCACAATTACCAAAAGATGGAAACAACCGAGGTATCCATCATCTGACGAATGGATAAACAAACTGTGGTATATACACACAGTGGAATATTATGCAGCTGTATGAAGAAATGAAGTTGTAAAGCATATGACAATATGGATGAACCTGGAGGACATTATGTTGAGTGAAGTAAGCCAGGCAAAAAAGGACAAATATTGTATGATTTCACTATAATGAGCTAAATATAATGAGCAAACTCATGGAGGTAATAGCTAGAATATAAGTCACCAGAGAAAAGGATGTGGTTAGAGTATGGAAAGCTGAGGTTTAATCTGTGCAGATTTGGTAAAAAGTTGTTTGTAAATGTTTGGAAATGAATAGAAATGGTGAAAGCACATCATAAGATTTGTAATTAGTAGTGCTAACATATGAGTATGATAGTGGTTTCTTTTTGGTTGTTTTTTTTTTTCTTTTTTCTTTTTTTGGAGTAATGAAGATGCTCTAATATTGATGAATGCACAACTCTGTGATTATACCAAATGTCATTATTTGTACACTTTAGACAAATTGTATGATTTATGAACAAAAAATAATAATAGGGTAGGACGGGGGAGAAATACACCAAATGTAAGATAAAAAGCATAGTTAGTAGTAATACCTTAATGATGCTCTTTCATAATTTGTTACAAATGTTTCGTAACAATGCAAGGTATTGGTGGGGTAATGGGTGGGAACCCTGTATGATGATATGGATGTTTGTTTTGTAAGTTCACAACTTTTACTATACACTTATTGTTTATGTGTGTTCATGTGTGAATGACATACTTCAATAATTTTTAATGAAAACAAACAAACAAGCAAAGAAACAAAAATCTGGGTAGACTGCATGCAACAGTTATTTGAGGGCTCTAAAAAGAAATGCTAACAGGCAGATTGGAGAAGATGACCAGAATTCAAAGGACCACTGAGCCAGTGGTAGGTTTCCCAATTTTTCCTTCTGGTATTCTCTGGCCTGAATTCTACACAATCCAAAAACATGATAGAGAAGGCTCCGGGAAAAGCCCTCTTCCACCTGAGGAGCAGGAAGGGTCTCCTAAAACTCAGAGAGACTATGGAAACCTCCCATCATTCATTCTTTTTTTCTTTTCTCAGTTCTATTGTACCCTAGCCCCCAAGCAATCCTGTGGCAAAAGCAGCAGCAATGGCAGTGAGGGCCATTTATAGCCTAACCTTCTGAGGAAGAAGAAACTTCCTCTCTAGTCAGATAAACTGTGGTCCCCAAAAGTTGGAAAGAACCCTTACAAATTTTATACCTCTCTGTCCTCTCTCCATTTGTCCTTGACATAAGTTGTCACAGGAAGCAATCGCTTTATCAACTTTTTCCCTATCTGTGATCTCATTCGTCCTTTCCATTGTCTAGGGACTCCCTCTTTGGATTTCCACCTTGAAATCTGGAACTTTAGTTACACCATTCTGTTTCAAAATATACACACACAAAAAAAAAAAACCCTGACAAAACTGAAAAGACAAGCAGATAATTATACTTAGAGGCTTCAACACTTTTCTCTCAGAAATTGATAGGATTATTAGGCAGAAAATCAGCAAGAATATAGAACTGAACATTATCATCAACAAATTGGATCTAATTAACATTTATAGAACCCTAAATGCAATAACTGGAGAATATACATTGTTTTCAAGTTCACATGGAAACTTCACTAAGACGGGCCATATCCTGGATCGTAAAACAAACCTTAACAGATATTAAATAATTTAAATCATAGAGAGTATGTTCAAGGATCATAATGGAATAAATCTAAAAAAAATAACAAAAAGATAATGAGAAATCTCCACATACTTGGAAATTACATACCAATCTTCCAAATAATCCATGAAGCAAAAAGAAAGTATTAAACTAAATTAGTAAACAGTTTTAGCTAAATGCAATTTAAAACACATTTGTGGGATGCAGCTGTGCTTAGAGGGAAAGTGATTACATTATATGCTTTTATTAAAATAGAATAATGGGTCAAGCCAATAATGCAAACTTCTACCTAGAAAAAAGAAAAGCAAGATAACACTAAGCAAGAAAAATAGAAAAATAATAAAGAAAAATCAGAAATCAATGAAATTTAAAATAGAAAATCAATAGAAAAAAATCAATGAAACAAAAAACTGGTTCTTTGAAGATAAAATTGGCAAACCTTTAGCAAGAAGAGATAGAGAGTGAGATCACAAATAGCCTATCTCAGGAATGAAATAAAGGATGTCACTATAGATCCTGGAGATATTAAAAAGTTAATAAGGAATACTATAGACAAGTTTATGCACAGATAACTTAGATGAAACCACCAAACTCACCCAAGATAAATTGAATTCATAATTTAAAACCTTCTGAAAAAGAAATCTCAACTCTAGGCCCAGGTGGCTCCACTATCAAATTCTACAAAATATATAAAGTACATTGGTTCTAATAATGTCTGTCAGAAATCAGAGGTAGAGTGAGTACTGTTCAATGCATTTTATAATTCCAGATAACAAAACCAGAAAAGAGAGCACAAGTAAAGAAAACTACAACCCAATATTCCTTATGAATGTAGATGCAAAATTCCATGAAAAATATTAAGAAATCAAATCCAGAAAAATTGAAAATAGTAAAACATAACCAAGTGGTGTTTATTTCAGGAATGCCAGGTTTGTTCAATATTCAGTCAATGTAATCCACTATTTTAACAGCCTAAAGAAGCAGAAAAAAAAAAA
>PVKH010015628.1:0-16019 GCA_004027955.1 Chaetophractus vellerosus
AATTGATAAAAGAAAGAAGGAATAAGACTTTTAAACTCCAGTTCTTTTTTTTTTTTCTCACCAAGATGAAGAAATAGCCTTTTCAAACTGAATGAGAAAGGAAGGAAAAATGATTGAAAATTTCATGGTTTAACAATTGGCTTGCTTTAGGTGCCCGGCTACAGTGGTGATCAAGGCAGATACCATTTCCCTAGGAGGGCAGAAAAGAAAGAAGAGAATAGAAAGCAACTTTAAATAACTATCAATTTCCAAGTGCATGACTAATCCTTTCCCAGGAAAATAAAATAACTTACAGCTATGAGTGTGGAATCACATTAGATAAACTTTAAGACATTCTGAGAATGAATGACTATGAAAGAAATTGTAAGTGACAATTGGGGTCCCAATTTTTGAAAAGTGAAAAAGTTGCACCACAGACACTATAAATCAATAAGATTAATGACAATCTCTGGCAAAATATCTTAACAGATTGTTAATTGGACAGCTTGGGAGCATGTTGAGAAGGAAAAAGTGATCATTAGATATGAGAATTGTTTCCCCACAGTCAAGTCATACTTCAGTGCCTAGAAAATTCCTGGCATATGTAGGCATACAGTACAGTTGTTGACTGCTATTCTTTTTGGTAGAATAGTTGGATTAGATAACACCATAGTGTATATTGAGTTGATCAGATAACACTGTAGTATATCTTGATTTGATCAGGTAACACCATAATGTGTTTTGATTTTCTAAAGGCAAGTGACAAAGTCTCTCATTCCTTAATGGGCAAGATGACTCTATCTAGTTCAACATGTTTATCAGTAATCAAGGTGACACCAAAAGCAAATTTATCATATCTTTGACTACTACACAATTGGGAAGAATAGCTCATGCACTGAAAAAGAATCAGAAATTAAAGTTATCTTGGTATGCTGAAACAGCGGAATAGAGCCAAAAAAGAAAAGAAATCTTGCTGAAATAAACATAAAGCCCCGGATTTAGACTTTTCAAAGCTCTATTATGTAAGTCCAGAATAAATAAGCTATGAACTTCATACCAGTTTATGTGAAAAAAAGATCTGTTATGTTTAGTGGATGAAAAGCTCAACGTGTGGCAACAATGTGATACAATGTGATAGGGGGATGGCAAAATGAATGCAGTCCTAGGCAAAATAAATCAAATTTTAGTGCTCAGACCAAGAGATGGAATAGCCTTGGTTCTTCTGCACAGTGGCCTGTCCACTTCAGGATTCCACATTTTTACAGGGACATTGACATATGGCAAAAAAATCCAGGAGAGGGCAACGAAGCCTCAAGGCCATGACTCATGAGAAACTGTTGAGGGGAGTAATGTTTAGCAAGAGAAGCTGACCCTAGCAGCCCATGGCATCTCTCGTCAAGAAAATGGAGAGCTCTCAGATAGAAGGGGAGCATCTTTTTCTACTTTGTTCCAGAGGGCAAAACTAAAATTCATGGGTAACTCTCATAAGGAAGCAGAATTCTGGTACATCTAAGGGAAAACTTTCTTGTAATTGGAGTTTTTCTGTATCTGCTGTTTTGCGAACTAGAGGTCCCCTAGGAAAGCCTCAAGCAGAACTTGGTTAACCATCTACAGAACTGCTGCAAGAGAGAATTCCTGTGTAGATAGGAAAATGCCATTCCTTGACCTCTAAGAGTGTTTATGAAGTGATGGCTAAAACAAGTGAATTTCTAGGCAATTCAGAAAGAATTAGGTGAGAAATTCTGTGTGGGCTGACAGCTCTTAGAAAGGGCTATAAGGGTTAATAAGACAGTACTCACCAGAGGAGAGTTTTTGAAAAAGGAATCCATTATCTAGGACAGTGTTACCCAGTAAATATATAGTGTGGACCACAGATACGAGTCACATAAGTAATTTTAAGTTTTTTAGCAGCTACTTTAAAAAGGTAAAAAAAAAATGAGGTGAAATTAACTTTAATAATATATTTTATTCAACCCCATATATCTGAAATATATACTCAGAATTGAGAGAATTACCCATGAGATATTTTAGATTCTATTTTTCAACAAAGTCTTTGAAGCCCTTTGTGTATATCGTATTTAAGCACATCTCGGTTGGGACTACTCCCGTTTTAAGTGTTCAAGAACCACACATGGCAAGTGGCTACTGTAATGGAGGGCAGAGCTAGAAGTTAAAGTCCCCAAGCATGGCTAGCTAAACAAAAAGTAGTTATTAGTAAAATCAGGCTGAACTGTACAGGTTACCAAGAAATTCTGGAGACCCAGCCAAAATAAAGAGGGTAAAGCTGTGGAATGTTTTCATTCAGGCAACCGCAGAGTGATAGGAGCCAGAAACACAGGTGGAGTTTGACCAAAAGGAGCAGAGAATCCAATTGAGGCTAAACTGCACCTGCCCCATTCCTGGTTGCTCCGGCAACCACACTCCCTTCCCATGCTAATGACATTATAATGAGAACATCCACATGCAAATGAATTAAGCAATAATTACAGGCAGAACCTCCCTTGTTCTACTAGCTCCACTTAAGAGGAGGAGGGGTGACTAAGAGAGGAATTGGGGAGAGTTTGATACTGCAAGGAGGGCGATTGCAAAAGGAAAGAATTTGAGTTACGAAATAAAATGGCTATCTCGAGCCTGTACACGGGGCAAGAAAGTCGTGTAGTTAGTTATCTAGGTTGGCCCATCCCTTCAGAGGCTTTCTCTGCTCTTATCATCTTCAGGGGGACAGAGACCACCCAGAGGGGAAAGAAGCACAGGGAAACGCCAGCAACACTGGTTTAGGGAGAAAAGCAGCTCCCACCTCCTACGCCCAATTTCAAAATAAATAACCTAGGAATTGTTCCACCTCTCCCCTCTCCTGCTCCCCAACAGGGAATTGCACTTTAAAATATTTTTTCTAGGAAAAAAATAAAAAGCAGAACGAGAGACTATCCTTTATTCTCTGGTCTGATTTGCTCTTGATTGCTTTTTCAGTTTTCCCAAGTAGATCAGAGCCTCATTGTAATTCACAGGGAACAAGGTGAATATTGAACTTCAGAAGCCCAATAATCCTGGCAATCCTAGAGGACTGTGCTGACCTGGGAATAATGTGTATATACTGAGGTTTTGTATATTTAGGAATTTTTAGGTTTCCAGAATCTTGTACAGCCTCTCAGGAAAAATATACACATAAAGAAATATATTGTGTGGAGCGGGTGGAGCTCAGTGGTTGAGCACCTGCTTTGCATGTACAAAGTCCCGGGTTCAATCCCCGGTACCTCCTAAGACAAACAAACAAACAAACAAACGTTGTTGATGATATGTTCAGAAAATACTCAGTATGTTTTGATCAATGACTTGGAGGGAGCATTGGTTTGGCTACCACATCGATAGGTACAATGACATTATTACCACTATGTATCAGTGAGAGGCCTCAAACGTGGGCTTGTGGAGAAAATAATAAAGTACTTACCTCTTTCATTTTGTAATACCAATGGCCAATAGTTATCTAGTGCTTGATATATGCTGGGCCCTATTCTAAAATGCACAACATCCCTGAGAGGTAGGCATAATTGTTATACCCGTTTTACAGATGGGTAAATTGTGACACAAAGTAACTTTCCCAAGCTTGTAAAGTGTCAGGGCCAAGATTTGAACCCAGTTGGCTCAGCTATAAAATCAACAGATGTGAATTACAAGTTGTCTGCAGTAGAGCCTTCAAAAAGATAAACCAATCTTTGTAATGACTAACTAATCAACTATTTTGCTGCCTAATAGAACTACTAATAGAGTGGAATGACTTGATATTGTTATCACACTTAGAATAAAATAATGGAAGAATGAGTCGGACAGTTTGGCTGGGACAGAAGGTTCAAATAGGGCATATATGGTTAGTTCTGGTAAAGCCTGACTACCAAGGAATCCTAGAATAGGGAGGCTCCAGAAAAACTCCATTGCAGGTTTCTGATGTGAGGAGAACAGTATTTGAGAAAATGTATTTTAGCAGTAGAGTGTTAGGAAGGGGAGGGGGAGAAGCTTGAGATCCTGAGACCAGTTAAACTGTAATTCATAATAAAGTGCCTGCCTGCAGCGCTGATGGTAGTAGGAATTAACAAACAGAAATGTCCAACGGAAAAACCCAGGCGAGACTCTGGATATTGAATGAAGTGAGAAAAAGGAGGGGAAAATAAAACAGAAAAGAAGGATAACAGTTCAGATATACATCTAGGACTTTCTGCCAGGGTAACAAGGTGACTGAAACGAAAGAAAAAGTTTCAGAGGCATTTGGTTTAAAGCAACATTTCAGCCTTGGCTCTATTATATTTAAGGCTGGATAATTCTTTGTTATGGGGCCATCCTGTGCATTGCAGGATGCACCATCTCTGTCCTCCTCCCACAACGCTAGTGACACCCCCCAAGTTGTGACAATCAAAAATGTCTCCAGACATCATCAAATGTCCCCGGGGATAGAGGCAAAATGGTTCCCATTTAGTAGACTTTGAGATAGGAGTGGGACAATCTGGTCAAGATATCCAGGAGGCAATGGGAAACCTAAACTTAAATTCCAGAGAGAGATAAGGGCTGAATATGTAGACTTTGTATTATCTTGTCAAGAAGCAATATTGGATGAGATATCTGAAGTGGGGCTTCAGAACAAAAAAGCTGAGAGCTCAGGAATAGACAAAAGTTAGAAAAAACAACACCAGTGAAGGAAACAAAGAGCCAGTATCCCGAGGAGGAAGAAGGAAGTCAGTAGAGCTGACAGGTGATAATCCTGAAAGGAGGTGGTTACATGGAGGAGGGAAATTACACCAAAGTCTGCCCACGAACACGCATGTGTGTATGTGTGACAGTGGAGGGAGTGTAGAAACTAGATGTCAATGAATTGAGGAGTCAGTTGAGGGCGATAAAGAGATGGTGGCAGTGACTCTGGATTATTCTTTGAAGAATTTGTCCCTGACAACTTGAGGAGAACTAGGGCAATTTAGCAAATGGCAAGGTCAGTGGAACAATTTCCCTTTTTTAGGATATGAAAAACCAGAGCAAGTTTTTAGGAAAGCAGGCAGGTGGGAGATATTGGGGGACAATTAAGAGGCCAGGATTTTGGAGAAAGATCAGGGTCCAGGATTGCGCCTTCAAACAAGCAGGCAGGACTTCTGGGTTGAACATCGCCCTGTAAACATATCTTTCTAGAAGCTACCAAGAGCAATATGAAGAGCAGAAAGCAAAAATGCAAAGTTACTTCTTGATGAAACTAGGCCCCAAATATTTTATAATGGAAGGAAGCTTTTCACTATGTCCTTGTGTGTACTTTTGATGTCTGATTCTTGTAAATGTATATTGATTTTGTGAAAAAAATCAAACAATTTTATTTAAAGAAATGGAAGTGCTGGAGAATAAAATATGCTTTTTTGGTCTTCTCTCAAAGGGAGAATTCTAAAATGACATTGGGCACAATTTTTTAAATACACATTATCCGTGTATGTTGGGTTGTGTAAAATTGGTCTTCTGCCAATTGGCTGAGTGGGTCATTTAGATGTTATAGAAGCCAGAGAACTATGATAGTCATAAGTAAGTGCAGCTGAAGGCAAATAGTTTAGACAATTGGTAAAAAAAGTAGATTTTAAGTCTATGGGATCATCCAGTTTTCTTTAGTTTGTCCAAAGCATAATCTTAAGGCCCCTAGAGGAAGGATCTTTCAACAACTAAAACATCCTATGGAATTTACTTTCTGTTTTTTCATCAACATTTCCCTCTGTCTAAGCTAGCTAGAATCAGAGGTGCTTGCTACGCACAAAATCTTCAGATTATTGTAAATTTATTATGTTCTAAAATTATACTCATTGGCTTAAGCTTTTAAAAGTGTGCTTTCTTTATTCTCACTGAGGTCAAGAAAATCTCCCCATTCACCACTGATCTCTTACCATCAGGAGATCTAATGTAGGCATAAATAATATATCTTTTGGGGCAAACATAAAGTTTTTATAAAATTCAGAAAATCAAAGTATTGAATACAATTTGCTGAACTTTGCATCTAATCCATTTTGTAGGTTTTAATTTCTCAAATCATGAAATAATACCTTGAGGATTTCAGAAATTTTCATCATAAAGCTTTATTGTATTTTATCTATAACTTTCTTTTACATTCACTTTTAAGTTGCTCTATGGAAAAGATCTTATTGAAAGTTACTTACTGAAAGAAATTATTTTTGCAATGCATACTAAAATACTCTGTGGGAAGCATTGAATTTGAATGGAATATTTTATTTTATATTACAACTGATATAAGATCATAATGACATATTTTAAAATAATACTTCTCAAGTTTAATATGTCCACTTTCCAAAAGGAGCTATAATCAGACTATTTTTCATTCTAGATATTATTGAACACTTTATGTAATTCTTCATGATTTTATAAATAATAATCAGACTTTATATAGAAACTTCTATCTACTGATATACATTTACAATGAAAACATGAATCAAGCTATTGTTTATCATGTCATTTCTGGATTTTATGTGAAACTCTTAATTTTCTTCTTTCTTTTATTGTTTCAGTTATTTCCCTCTCATGTATTCACTTATCCAATTATAGATCTCTTGGTTTGTACTGTCATCATCCCATATGCTAGCATCTCAAAGTTAAGCTGGATTTATTCTCATCTTTATGGACCTAACGAGGATGAGAGTAGTATCTCCACATGCCGGTCTTTGGACAACTGTGTAGAAAAGTGTCGATAAATGAGGTTGACTAAACCTTGCGCACGAACACACACACACACACACACACACACAGACTAGCAACAATCTCTAGTCTTCTATCATATGCAAAGTTTTCTTGGTGTTCTTTTTCTTTTATTGTTTTATAAATGAACACATGTATTCCATACATATTCAAACATCCACACATATTTCTTGAGTGCCAGGCACTGTTTAGATGCTAGGAATGCTATACAGACCAAAGCAGCAATGTCCCTGTCCTCTAGGAGCTAATGTTCTACTGGGGGTGAGAGTAGAAAAATAAAGCAAATGAGCAAATAGTGTAAGGTAAGAGAGTGACATGTGCAATTGGGCTAAAGTGGAGGAGTGATACTATTATGGGGATAGGATGCCAGAAAAGGCCATTTGGGAGAATTGATATCTGCATATGTGTAACATGTTCTCCCATGTGCCCTCAGTGTAACATATAAATTACATTTACATATATTTTTTGATGCTGAGCTTAAACAAACTTCAGTAGGGCAAATGCCAATGACCCTTTACTAATCCAAGTTAGAGGAGCAATCTACAAGTGCTGATTAAATAGGGACAGGTATTTAAACTCAGATTGCTTTATTCTAACATAATCTCTTGCTTACATTTAATCTAGTTATTTAAATGATAGCTTAATTCTAATCAAAAAACTTTGTTTATAGGAAAGAATGAACAAAACTCAAAAGAATAAATCTTAACTGCCTTTAGGTTCACATTTTTTCTCTGACTTCAAGTTTAAGTGTCCGGTTACCTACAATATCTTCACTATACCTTAAACAGTACATAACAAATAACAATTTGTTCTTAATAATTACTAGTAACAATGTATGTGTTTTTATTTTATTATCTTCCCCCAACTGACATTTTTGTCCACAATTTATAAATTGGAACTTAATGTGAAGTTTGCCATCAAACAGAGTAAGAGTTTGTAGTTTCCACCAGGTCATTTCTACCATTTATATACATGATACATATGAAATATTTTTATTGCATCAATGCCCCAAATGGAAGTTGCTTCAGGATGCAGCACAATATGAAAATTGCAGCAACCTATAGAAGTCAAACAGGAGAATATATTCAGGGATGGATATAACTTGACCTTGATATCAATGAACTATTTGTGTGTGTGGAGGGGGCGGGCAGGAGTTCACAAAATCCTAGAGGAAACATGAATAGTAACTAAGATATAAGAAGACATAATTTATGGAGAGACACAAAAGGATGTTGGGATAGAGCTGAACATACTACACATGCCTAGGTGATGTGGATTTCCCTGTTTAATTTGAAGTTCCAGCTTCGGAGTGTGGTTAGTATTTTGCTGGGTAGTTTCCAAACACTACAATTCATTGAGACTTTAAAGCAAGAGTTCCAATCATTTTACACTCAAGCAATTTATCACTCTGAGATTGGTGCCCTTATTTGTAGAGTTTATGGATTCTTATGAGTTAGGAACAAATATACCTTCATACACCTGCAATGGTGTTTATCTTGTGGTTATAAACAAGCCTGGGACGTGAATTGTTGGCACAACTTTTAGGACATTAACCTAGAAAATCATTCTCAATGATCAGGGGAATTTCAGGCCACTGACATACTCAATTCCAGTGATAAAACTTAACAGCTTAGTTTATACTTCTTTACTATAGTCCAAGCCAATACTTTCAAACCTTGATTTTTTTTCACTCTATGGATTCTTTCTTCACTTACACGGCTTTTTAATTTTTTTCTTTGTAAGAAAACTTTAGGGGAGCAGATGTAGCTCAGTGGTTGAGCACCTGCTTTCCATGTACGAGATCCTGGGTTCAATCCCAGGTACATCCTAAAACACACACACACAAACACACGAAATTCATTAAAATTACATCTTAAAAAAAAAGAAAAGAAAACTTTAAAAATTAACTGATTAATCACCAAACAACTTGTGTTTGTTCCATATTGTCTTGAGCCTTGTAAGGACCAAAAGGGAGCCACTACCCACGGCCCCAGCTCTTGGATATCCTAAAATTTCATTGGGAAGATGAGATAAAACCAATAGCATTCAGATGTCAAATCAAGACAATACAATGCGCATTTAATTGTAACTGTTCTTAATGTTAAATATGTATGCCTATATGCTATGTGGTACTTTAAAATCAAACAACACTTGAATATGTGACAGGTCGATATTACAGAGTGGTCTAAAAACATAGCTTGTATGTTTTTTTTTCCTGCTCATCTTAATCCAATCTATATTTTAGTTTTTGAGATAATTCCCTAAAAGTAAGACCTTCAAGGAAAAAGAAGTGGCTGGAAGCCGTGGCCTATTCTCTGCCTCTGAGCTGTTGTCCACCCAAGAGCCTTCCAGTGGCCATGTGCCCTTGCCCAGCCTACAGCGCCCTGACCTTTTTTGCAACAGTCTTGTTGTGCTAACCCAATTTATGAGCTCCAGCAACATCTGGCGGCATTGGCATCCTTGTTCATCTCTGCTTGTCACTCCGTGTCAGCGGATGAATGCGTCCGGAGTGATGATAAAGCCGGCATTAGCAAATGTTGGGGGCAGGGGTGGACAGAGGCATTCTTGAGCCTCCCCATGCAGTGCAGCAGAGTGGGCGACAAAAGAGAGGTGGCAGGATGCACAAAAGTGCCGATGCCAGAAGGCCTGACACGCTGCAGGCGGTACGTGACATCTCGTGGCTTTTGGCTGTTGTCGGTTGTGATGTATGTCACAGCCATGATGGATGACTTTCAGATCTTTCCCATTATATCATATCTGTAAGAGAGTCCCTCTTCCTCAAATGTCTTTTTGTTCCCCCACCACTGAGCTGCAGATGGCATCTACCCACGCATTCCCATTGTGTGAAGCCTACAGAGAACTTTGCCATTCTTCTGGGATCCTGCTCATGGTTGAATTGTTAGCATTCAATTAAGACTTGAAATTATGGCTTTGGGCAGTTTAACCTCTTTTAACACAGAGTAATGGTAGTGACTCCGGCCATTTAGGAATTTCCAGAAGTGCCACCAATATATTTCATTAAGATTTGAAAGGATAGAATTAGTAGATAAAATAAATTCAATTATTTCTCCTACCACTTCAGTTAGATTTTCTTACAAAGAAAACATATTTTTTTATGGTTAAAGTCCTTTGTATACATACACGAATTCCTAACAAAATGTGAAATGAGCTCTCAATTGCAAAATTCAGCCTGGCAATATGATAATTCATATACAGGACAGAGGTTAAACAGACATGAATTGATAGTAGGCCAAAGCTAAAGCTCTGTCTTTCTCTCTTTAGTTCCATGACAGATTTGACAAATCTGATTTTTGAAGCAAATATTTTTTACTTAGGAAAGGCTGCAATGATGAGTAATGTGGGAGGGAGCAGACTGGCTATATACAGCCTCTCTTGTTCATTTCTTATGGTTCTTCCAAGCATTATGCTAAAAATAGAACATTAGCTGTAGTTATGGATAAACCAGTGGATGGGCACATAGATTTTCTTCTAAATTATGGAAAAAAGCAACACCATACCCAAGAGCTCCCAGGTTCAATATGCTGGATGACATGTGCAACCTACCGATGGTTGAGACCACTTAAACAGCAAACTCAAAATAAATGTTTAAATATTTGCAAATATAAAAAGACCCTTCCCTAAAATGCAGCAAAAATTATTTGTTAATTTTCTTTCTACTGCCCTCATTTCAGAAATTGATTTTCATTAATGTAATTAATATGTTCTGTACTGATCAGGAGTATGAGGCTACAAAACACTCTTCTGGCTGGGTTTTACATTCTGCAATAAATCAAGATTATGATAATCAAATGTGTTTAGAGCACAAGCAGGGCCAGGGGACCTTCACTTGATTTGCATTCATACAAAGACTCTGCCTCCAGAGGAAACTCCTATTGGGACCCCCAGGCTAACTTGGGTTCAGGTATTATTCCTTCAGCTTGTACAACACAGCAAATCAACTGATGGATGTTATAATTATTGAAATATTATTTCTGATTATTGAATTATTGGGTAAAAAGTAGTTTATGATGTCAAATTAAAAGAAGCTATACTAAAAGCCATAAGGCATTCTGACTTCACACAGCAGAATTCATTTGTGAGAATTTTGTAGCTGTGTCCATTCTTGATGAAGAAGCTTTTATCTTCAGGTGAGAGAGAGGCAAGAGGGAGTGGAGGAGGGTGGACAGA
Source organism: Chaetophractus vellerosus (assembly GCA_004027955.1). Lineage (NCBI taxonomy): Eukaryota > Metazoa > Chordata > Mammalia > Cingulata > Chlamyphoridae > Chaetophractus > Chaetophractus vellerosus. Next base: position 10,891 of record PVKH010015628.1, read on the forward strand.
GAGAGGGAGAGGGAGAAGTAGAAGGAGAAGGAGATGACAGAGGAGGAGAGAGGAGAGGGCAGAAGAGGAGAGAACTCTCACCGAGCGGGAGAGAAGAGAAGGGAAGGGAAAGCGAGGGTAGGAGAGGAGAAGAGAGAGGAGGGGAAGGAAGGAAAGGAGATCTCTCTCCCCAAATCAATAATAATATCTAGGTCTCTAGGTCTTACCTGGGAGATTCCACTGCACTGCTTTCCAAGAAGTGCTCAGGAATTGTGCCAACAGTGCTACTTCCTTTGTTTTCTACAATTGTCTTTAAATTAGTCTTTTCTAAATTATTGGACTGAAAATCTACACTTACATTACAACAACTCAATAACAGTTAAGTTAGCATAAATCTAGATGGAATGTTTTTCACAAATTGTAAGGCACACCTTTCCAGGTAAGTTGTTTACAACCCAACTAGGGAGCATTAGTTAAGGAACCTAGTAAATAACGTGCTTTTTTGAATATGCTTATTGATCTCTCTAACCACTGAAATTAGTTGCCATAACTTCAGAGTTGAGAATCCACTGGGTATGCCAGAAAAATATACTTTTTAACAGGATATCGCATGTTTTCTTTTTAATGTCTTGATGATCTTTTTAACAGAAACATAAAAAAAAGAGGGGGCAAATGATCAACACCAAGTGTGGATTGAAGCAATACTAGCTACAGACAGTGAAAGCCACATGAATCTCAGGGAGTCACAGAATAATTTTAAATAATCAGGCTCACACTCCAGGGTACATGTAAATTGGGCTTAGTAGGTGGGATCAAGGTGCATACCTTGATGATTATCAATGGAACGTGAGAATTCCCAGGAAGTGCTCCTTGTGTGCACAAAGACTCTTGGATAAGTCAGTATCTGCAGAAGCACCAGTTTAACAGAAGAGATAAGAAAGCAACAAAAATAGTGGAGTTAATGAAAAAAGGGACTGTTGCAAGCACCTGAGTAAGAAGACAAAAGAATTCATGGATGCAATAAACACAGACTCCAACTGTGGCTCTGGTGCATTGACTTAGGAAGGCTAATGGTTTTTGGAGGCCCACTTAGTGAAATGATAACCCTTATCTATACCAAGTAGACAAAGGATAGCAATAACATCTAACACTTATTAAGAGATTGCTATGTGCCAGGGACTTTTCTAAGTATGTGTCCAACAACGTTTGAAGGATAAATTCAATACTTTAAAATGGTGTCCTGGTCTCCCATCTCCATGCATTTCCCTCAGGCATTGTTTCCCAAACTACCAAACCATAAGAATCCATGAGAGCTAGGTGAAAAATGCAGATTCCTAGGGCCTTCTCCCAGAGTTCTTAGTTGGGCCCCAGACCCTGTTCTTTTCATAGAAATCCAGATAATTCTTATTCTCAGATCATTTGGAAAAGACCGACTTGAGGGAAAAGAAAGCTTCCTAGAATTTTTGCTTTTTAAAGATCATACTTCCACAGCCAGAGATAAGCAGAGCAAGATTCATATTTTACATCTATATATATTTACATTTATTAAAACTCAATGCATGTTGAACAATTCCATGAAAACCTTAGATTATAGGATATTACCTAAGAAATATAGTCTAAGATTCAGGACTAGCTTGGCAATGGATAAAAGCATTTTTCAAGTAAAAGTATTGCTTAATCTGTTATAATTAGAACACTTAGTAATTAATAACTTGAAATGAGTACATTGCATGTTAAGAAATGACCTCATGGCTCACTGTGTGGTGGATCAAGGCTGGTCTCTGTGGCCAAGCTGGTGCCTAGTGCATTTCTTGCATTGAAGATGCGTAAGAGGATATTAGCATTCATAAAGTGCTCCTCCATTAAACTACACAGGCAAACTTGACATCTCCCTTCCCTGCCGACTCCCAATTATGAAGAATACGGACTTGAGTTAGCAGGACTCTATGAGTCAAAAAGACCAGGAAAGAGGACTCTGGTTGTTGGAAATTCCTACCGCAGCAAGTCTCTTGTGGAAGAAAGTCTCTTATTCAGCCCTGAGTCACTCACCAGAAGACTACCTCTTTGCTACAGGAAATCATGGGGTAGAAAGGTGAAAATCATTGCTTCTTCCTTTGTAAAGGTAGTAATTGTGAAAATCAAATTATTTCCAAAATGTTCTCTGTAGTATGCCTGGCTTTCAAAAATTCCCCACGCCAAGAAGAGTGCAGAGGGCAGTGTGGAGACCTGCCAGGCCATTTCTGGCACCTGACCCCTGAACACAGTAGGAACGCAAAAGTGAAACGAATGCGTGGAGAATTACTTCATTCCAACCAAAGGTGTGGGCTTAAGCCCAGATCCTAAATTATGAGTCCAGAAACTATGAACATTTATAAACCTTTGAATTTTCCAATGCATGAATTTGAGGCATCATAAGTGCCGTCAGAGTGAACGGATTACGAGCACGTGATTGTTACCTAAGTGAAATTATGATTTGAATGCCTTTAAAGAAAGTCTGAACTTTGTCTTTCGGTAAAAATGCTTCCATGAAATCACAGGAAAAGTGGAGGGAAAGGTGAAGAGTTGCTCAAGTTCAGCACTATTGACATTTGGGGCTGAATGATTCTTGGGAAGGCCAGTCTATGCCTCCTAGGGTGTTGAGCAACAGCCCAGGCCTCTACCTACAAGATGCTAATAGCACATCTTCACCGCCCACAGCTATGACAATTAAAAAAGTAAAATAAAAAAGCCCCTGGCCAGGGGTAGGGAGTCAGGTGTGTGTGTGGGGGGGGTGTCATGGGGTGGTTGAGACTCACTACCCTGCTGTGAGCATCACTTGAAGGAGACGATTCCACTTGACCGGTCTCAACTTACTGGATTGTCAAGAAAATGGTCCCAAGGCTGTTTGTGATCAATCCTAGTGCAAAGCTGATTCGGTTTGGTTTGGTTTCGTTTCGTTTTAGCTATGAGCCAGTATCCATTTTTATCTCATCTTGTCATTTCCACAGTCCCCGAAAATGGAGTCAACAGAAGCCCCTAAAGCAGCCTGACCATAGCGATCTTAACACCAACAGGTGGATTGGGGAAAAAAGAGTGTTTCCTTAGAAGCTCTGGACACTGCACAAAGTGGATTTGCTTCTTCAATAGTCCATGTGCATGCTTCAGACAGACAATATGGAAATATTTGCTATTGGGAGATGTCTTCTCTCTTCTGGGTGTGGTTAGGGATAATGGGGCAGAACCCCAGTGTTCCTCTGGGTTTATTTATAGCGGCTTTTATTCCTTTCCCACATGACGCTGTCCCGTGCATATTACATTAGATGTGGCAGTGGTTTCCTTCTGCTTTCATACCACAATGGAAATTGCTGCAGTCAGAAACCATGTCCTTGAACAATTCTTTGTTTCACACAGGCGAAGGCTGTATTTTGCTTTTGGATGAAGCTTATTAAACATTTAAAGAATTTTGGTAGAATAAAACTCAGGAAAATACTCAGGGTCTAGAATGATTTGAAAATACAACTACTGCTCTAACACAATATAAGGGATAGTCCCAAATGAGCTCAGGTATACTTGTTGGGGTTATTACTCCCATAGAAATAGATTGCTCCAAATTCATACTATTTTTCAAAAAAAAGTATTTGTTATTATTATATCTATATTCTAAGGGTACAGAAATGTGTGTTAATGTAAATCATTAAGGCTAAATATCATTAGGAAATGTATTGCCCCCCCCCTTTTTTTCACTTTAAAGAATTAAGTTCAGAAAATTTACTTTCAGTGGTAACATATCTGATCAAAATTTACCTTAAGTCAGAAACTTGTCTTCACCCTAGAAAGCCAAACAGAAAATCATGGATTATTAATTTGCTATTTCCCCTCTTTCTGCTGGTATGAGTTTGCATTTCTGATCATCATCTGCTTACCTGCAGTTCTGTTTCCCTCCATTTCACTCTCCCTCTCTCGGCTACATCCTGTTACTGTAGACTTCTAGAAGTGTTAGGTTCATTGACTTGAATGAGATGAAAGTTCTACAAAGTCAGAGACCAAATTACTAAAAATTAAGTACATGTAGTAAGGCACTGTTAAAGACTAGTGTCTAAGAAACACAAGAGCGTTTTCTTTTTTCTAAGAAATCAGCAATGGTTATTAGTATAGGGTACTACTTAATATTCACTTGAATCAATGTCCCATCTCTAATGATTGCTTCTCTGAGTGGCATCCACACAGGGCTCCAGTGATAAATATTAAATAAAGAGAAATCCCCCTACTTTGTTTTTGCTTTTTCCCATATGCATTAAATTAATTACTTCATTTTAACAAGCAAAACTGCTCTCACAAATGCTGCCTCAATATTTTGCACTCCATATATCCTTGAAAACTTTCTCTGTATTAGTTGATTTACAGGTAAACATTTGAAAGATTAAGTTTGGGAGTGGAGTTTGGGTAGGAAAAAATTATAAGTGATGCTTAGTCCACAAAATTTGAATGTTCTGATAACTCTTCCTCACCCCACCCCACTTTAGACTTGGTGAACATTGCCTCATATTTGGTCAATTCAATTGGACTGCAAAAATTTTTTGCTTACTGCAAAGGGGAAAATAAAGACATTTTACTTGCTTTGTGGAGGATTTGATTTCCCAGAGACTTTTTTTTTTCCCTTTCCTTCTTCTTCTTTTTTTTTTTTTTGGTAGAATTCTCTGTGTGCTGAAGACATTCTCTTCTGGTGAGCTCTGCACTTTTTATTCATGGCAATTACACTCACATCTTTGATCTTGGATGAGATCTCTTGAGCATATTTTGTTCTAGTTATGTCTTTGATCTGGTTTCCTGTGAGTTTTTAAGATTGTGTTTTTATTCGAAAGACATTCAGCCTACAATATTTAAAAAGAAGAAAAGGTGAAATTTAAGTTTCCATATGACATTGTCTTCTTAGGCATATGGATAAATTAGACTGTCTCTAGACCTCTCAGCTCTTTCTTCCATTATACCAATAATTTGTGTTTTTCAACTGTCATAACAGTGGAAAGCTCAACTCAGAATGCGACATGGTTGATCAAATTTGGCTCAACGGTTTTGCCAACCAGTTATTCCATTTGTCATAAAAAATCAAATTGGTCTTCCAATGATATGCTGATGATATAGCTGTAGAATAGTAAGGAGTAAATATATAG
>PVKH010015629.1:0-16027 GCA_004027955.1 Chaetophractus vellerosus
AATGGAGTTTTGTCTTAAAAGTGTGTGTGTGTGTGTGTGTGTGTGTGTGTGTGTAGAGAGAGAGAGAGAGAAAGAGAACCCAAATGAATACGGTGGGACAGATCCCTGGAAACTGCCTTTTCTCTCTTTCCCCTTTCTTTCTATGTTCCTAATTCTCTTATTACCATAAACAGGCAGGTAATAAGATAACATATCATTTAGTGTTCTCCTTATTGTGGCACTTTCTTAGACTTCTTTCAAATCAGCATTTTCATAAGCTTTTTCAGGTTGTTTTTTGTTTCCCCCCAGAATCAATTGTACCGTTTTATGAAAAATATTACTCTTCTGCTTAATACATTTTTGTCAAACAGCTTACATGTGTGTGTTTTAAGTTAAGACTCCTATCATAGAAAAGTTATTTTTCCCCAGCCTTATTACTTCTGTTACCAAATATTAGTTCAAATGTAACATCATTGTTACCATTTATTAACTGCTCATATGTTATTGAGATTAAAATGAAAACTACTTATACCATACCTATCTTAGATTTAAATGATAACTATTTAGGCCATATGTGTCTTACATTTAAAAAATTCTGATACAGGATAACATCCTGCTTTTTCTTCCCTTGTGTCAAAGGAAGAATATTTTGGATGATTTGTGTTTTATTGACTTATCTGTTTACTTTGGATATTTCAGACATAAACTTTGCAAAGGAACTGTGATCTGTATTTATGGTTCTACTTCATCAAATATGGCAGGATTTTACTGAAAAGAGGTTTGTATAACTTCCAATACATGGTGTTTTTAGTTAATATTTGTAGGCAGCAATGACCTCTGGTGGCTTCTTGGGTAAATAGCAAGTGGATTTTTCAGAGGATGTTCATTTTTAATATATTCACATTCTTGAGAACTTTTGGAGCTAATGGTCTTATTTGAATGAACTTTTTAAACTTTTAAAAACTTTTTATATATCTGATAGTTTTAGAATGATACTACAAGCCTTTATACGTATGGACATTTTAACTTTATTATCTAGCCTATAAGCTAACTTTGAAAACTGAAAAGAATATTATTTAATATTAACATTTAAAATAATTATTCATAGGTGCTTCATGTATAATCTACCCGCTTTTAATTTTTATTTAAAGAAAACAGCAAAACTTGGTATTTTGAAAAGGTACCTGCTCAATATTTAAAGTAGAAGCAAAGAATTCAGGAACTATAAAAAATTGCAAGTATTTATAAGATAAGTAAAAATGCTCTGAACATCTGTGTAGTAAACTGAACTCATGAAACTATTTTCCTATTTGTTAATATAGAGGAAAGAAGAGAATTTATGACAAATTGTTTAGTATTTTTCCATAAATGAAATGCGTTTTCGCAAAATGAAATGTGTGTTTCTGCAATATCTTTTAGATTTCAGGAAAAAATATTCAGAAGGCTTAAAAATTTAAACTTCAGTAGAGCTTCAGTGCTACAATATCTTCATTTGTAATTTGTGAGATAAATTCCCCATAAACTTATTATCCCATCTTAAAAAAGGACATAAGCATTAATGGATTTCTTATTCCATTTAGTTTGTTTCTGAATATGGACTAGATGCATCTATTGATCTGCTTTCAACTCTGCGTTAAAATATCTGCAGAGGAAAAAGAAAAATGAGGATACTGTTTCTACCACAAGAGGGCAGCAAAAAATCTTTTAGCTAAAGTGGTTCAACTACTACTCCGTTTGTTTGGACATTCTTTGATCTCTTACTGAGAATTTACCTTAGCTTCATTCTTTCCACATTAAAGTGAAATTTAAATACATATTTTCTGTGAAACAAAGATATTATGAATGTAATTTAGTGAACGTTTTATGAAGGGGCATAGCTTTAGTGTGCCCACATATTTCCTTTCATGGTTTACAACAATCACAACACACCTGCTTTGTAAAACTCAGGGCTTAGTCAACACTAATACAATGATTATTAAAAATTACAGACAGTTCACATGAGAATGTTCATATACCTGATGTTTTGCATATTTTACATCATAGTGGACAGGAAAAATTCAGAAAGATTAAAGCATATGTTTATTTTCTGTGATTAAGAACTTCTCTAATTTTTCTTCAATATTCCAAGAGCCTTACATCTTCCCAGGGTAAAATAATAATGGCTATGGAAAGGCAGCCAAAGTACTCAAAACTACAGCTAGGGTCATTTTTGATAAATATATCGTGAAACCATTTAAGCAATACACACTAAAGAAATTAGTTAATTTTATGTGATGTTTTGCCAGTCAAATGAATACATAGAATAATTTACCATAACACCTTTAAAGTCATTTCTGTATTACAGAAATCTATTTTAAGTAATTCAAAAAGTTGGATGATCGCTCATAAATTTTTAGGTCCCAACTATAAATTCTTCGAAAGCCAGTAGCTGGTTCCATTCTATGAGACGGCCAGGGTGTGCCTGGGCAGACGGTAGTGCTCAGACTTGGAACGTAGCTTCTTCTCCTGCGGGTTGGCATACTTCCACTTGGAGGGTGACATTTTAAGCTTTTTCCTCTTCTTCTCGGTGCACCATACCTTTTCACAGTACTCTTCCACCCTCCGGAAGTTGCTAAAACCAATCAGCTGCAAGAATTCCTTGTACCATGGTTTTGCTCCTTGGGGAATGCTGCTCTGGGCAGGACACGGCATCTTGTGAGGCCCCTCCTCCTCGTAGTCTTTGTTAAACATTTCCTCTACGCGCTCCTCTTCCACTACCTCCAAGGTGATTTTACGGACAGTATGGACAAAACTATGCTCTACTGTCTGGCAAAAATAGGTCCCAGCATCTGTTTTGCGAACCTTTAAGAAGAGTAAGCCGAGGTCCATCTTAACCACTCTGTCATCTGTGTTCACCTGCAACAAAAAGGTAAATGGAATTGGAATATTATCCAGGAGAGAAACTGAAACCAACACGCAGCCCTTTTCACTATCACAGGTATTTTGCTTTTCTTTGTCATATAATGAAATACTGCAAACCATATATAAAAAGAGGCTAATTAATTAAACCGGGTTTTCATGTCATGTGTGTGTGTCCTCAACTAATGTTGCATATGTTTGAGGTCATTTCATAGCAGTATTAAGAGCAAAGTCAGAGAGCTTTCACCCTAATGATTTACTTAATCATCCACTCAAGTTAGAGTGAAATGCAGATTTGTCAGATTTATTTTTTGACATCGTTTCGCAATGACTAGGTCAAGTGCCACCCCCCAGGTTAATGCAGGGATCGTTACACCTATCAGATGTGACCAAAGTTTCTACAAGGACTTCTGCACTCTCTCCATATTAAAAAAATCGATTAATTCAGTGAGCATTCACTGCATTTCTACAGAACTATACGGTCACTAGAGATTTAAAATATAAACAAGTAGAACCAAGCTTCTGCTCTGAAGGGCCCCAGAACCTAGTAATTATTAAGTTTTAATACAGCATTAGTGCTTAAGTGTCTTCATTTTTTGTTTGTTACATAGTAAACAGTCTACAAACAATGAGTTGTTACAATTCAGGATAACAAGTACACAATAAGATTTTCATTGAACAGCTCATATTTTATTGCCAATAGTTTTTATAAGTGAGTAGGTGATTTGACCTGAGCCAAAGCTAAATGCAAACACTGGGACCACCATTTACTAATTCTGTGATCTAGGGCCATTATGTACTTTTTTTCTGCCTTAGTAAAATGGAGATAAAAATAGTAATGTAATGTAGCGTAACATAATGTGAATCGTTGTAAATGGACTTGCTGGTATTCTACAATAGACTTAATGTGATTCTAGCAATGGAAGAAATTACATCAATGATGTGGACGCAGTGGCCACTGGAGGTTCTGTGGTCAGGGAGAGGGAAAACAGATGTAATACAGGGGCATTTTTGGGTCTTGGGTATTGTCCTGAATGACATTGCAATGACAGCTACAGGCCATTATATATCTTGCCATAACCTACAGAATTGTGTGGGAGAGAGTGTAAACTACAATGTAAACTATAATCAGTGCTTCGTGGCAATGCTCCAAAATGTGTTCATCAATTGCAATGAATGTGCCACTCTAATGAAGGATGTTGTTAATATGGGTAAATGTGGGTGGTGTTTGGAGCAAGGTATTGGGAATCCCCTACATTTTTTATGTAACATTTATGCAATCTAAATATCTTTTAAAAAATAAAAATATTTTGAAAAATTTTAAAAGCAAAAAAAATATAATAAAGTGATATATTGACTTTTTTCATTCTATTATTGTGGTGTTATTATACTGACTGATTTTTAAATTTTGAACCACCACTGCATGGATGTCACCCTTGGTCATGAGGTATAATCCTTATAATATATGTAGTTTGATTTGAAAAAAAAAAGAGTAAATAACACAGGTCAAAATATTTTGCACAGTGATATCACATAGCAGGTTCTGAATAGTTACCCTTACTCTTTCTCTATACAATTTTATAGCAAAAAACAAAATTATATGTTTGCATGTGGCCTCGAACCTTATAGCAGCATAAAAAGGACTGATGGAATGCAGGAGCACCTCCTCTGTGAGAATATAAAAAAGAAAGCTATATTCATCTTCACGAATAAGAAAGGGAACATAGAGACACCAATTAAAACCACCCAGGCAGCAAAGCCATTAGTGACCAGCATAGTTTTTATCTGGTCCTAGCACAGCGCGTCCAGACCTAGAGGATCCTGTCTCTGGACACAGATGGGTCCTTGTTACATAGTTACAATATGACTACTCAAATATGAAACTTGTTCATTTTCATGGTTTGGGGATAATGAGGCAAAATGGTATTGTACCCCAAATAGGGATGTTAGTTCTAAGTTATGAGGCTCCCAAAAGACAGTTTTTCAGCTACAGGAGGTAATTAATTATTCTGCAGCTTCAGGGTGCAAAATTGGGAAAATACAAGAAGCTCAAAAAGTTCTCTTCAGGCCTTCCCTTGACCTGGCAGAACCACACACTGTAAGTCAGAATGCTCCTGCCATTAACTACAGAAGTTTTCCAGTCAGGAACCAGAAAGATCCACAAAACCAAAACCATCCTCACTAAATAGAAACGATCTGGTATCCACTGCTGTGTTTTGCAAAGAATATATCCTTAGCACTTGCCACTGTTAACTGTAACTCTCAATGGACTGTCATTTTGCTTATTTTCAGCAAGCCTCCAGACCAGGCTTCTGCAAGCTTTTCTTCCACTAGCTGCTTTCTCCATAAAGCTACCATCAACTGCATCCTGACTATGATGACATCATGCCACTGGTGATACGGATGTTGAAGCATTGCCCCCATCTTTTGAATTTGTGTATGTGACACTGATGACCCTGACTCCTTAAAGGTCTTTTCTTCTTTGCTGTGCATGTTATTACATTATACTGTCTTGTTTCTCTTCTTGGTTCCCTCTTGGTGTCTTCTCCAGACTTTTTGTCCTCTCTAGGGAACAATTTTCGCCCAGTGCCTACTAAAGACAACAAGCAAGACAGCAACCTGATGTAATGGGCTGGTGTGGTGAGCTAATGCAACAAGATGATGCAACAAAGAGACACAAGGAGGAAATACAATGAGAGACACACAAGTGGGAGCGGAGGTGGCTCAAGCCATTGGGCACCTCCCTCCCACATGGGAGGTCCTGGATTTGGTTCCCAGTGCCTCCTAAAAGGAAGATGAGCACAAAATGAACAGACACAGACAGCAGAAAGCAAGCCCCCAAAACGGGAAGAGGCAGGGGGAAGTAAATAAATAAAAAGAAATCTTAAAAAAAAAATTATTCACTTCTTTCTTGTAGTTCCAATAGGGATTTGGATAGGGAGGAAGTATGATTTCAGGAGCAGTTAGTAAGTGATGAAAGAGGGCTGTTTCACAAGCATGTGTGACTAGCAGTACCAGGATATAGTCTTCCCCTGAAAAGAATCTGCACATAAACATCCTCATTTAATGTGATCCTTTGTTCTTACCTTATCTCCTGTAAAAATGACTAACACATAAAGGAAAAATATATGAAAATCATCTAGCCCATTTTCTGGCATACAGTAAACACTTTATGAAAGTATTTTGAAATAAAACAAAAAGCAAATATGAAAACAAAAATAAATACAAATCCTTGACCATTGGAATTAGAGGTGCTTTTCATTTTTTTCAAATCTGGTATAAAAAGCAGGTATTTCTTTCATAGTCAGAATCTAAAGACACTGCATTAGGTATATATAACATGCAGTCTGGTTCAAAGATGTGAAAGCATAAGTACAATGAGAACTGTCCTAAACCATTTATTTGCATATGTTTGAGATAGTGCCTATCTCAGAACTTTGATCTCCCTTGCTAATTATAGTAAATCCACATTATACAGTCAGGAATAAAGGCTATTTTAATTCTTAGTCTAGAGGGCCATACATTATGGTAGGTTAAGCCGCCTTGAAAGTTAAATGTATCTAACATGGCCTATGAATACCTAAAAATAAAAAATGACTTGGAAATTTGTATTTGAAGTCCTTCCACGATTTAGTCTATCCTCTCTAGTTAGCATGGATACCTCCAACCTCAAATCTTGATTACAGAATTGTTTTCAGCCAGCTGTGCTTTCTCTATGTCTGCAGACCAGATTTCCTTGGTCAAGAAGATGTTACATAATACATCATTTCTATCAAATAGCCTTATAGGCAATCTCGATAATACAGAATTTCTTACTGAAAATGTTTTTAATATTCTTAGCTATAAAGATTGATTCAGTATGTTTCATAACATCAAAAAAAGTAATTGAACAAAGAACCCTGAACATCTGGTAGCTGGTCAGGAAGAAGCAGTGATTTCTATGTGTAACAACCACATGGTTCTACACTTTTCACAGGGAAGAGTCCAGCATAGGCCTTGAAATGGTATAATTCAAAATATATTTAATAATGAAATCAATTTTGTTAGTCAAGAAATAAAGACCAGCAAATTTCTATATTTGTTTGTTTATCTGGCCAGCCTTCAATACAAAAACTAAATTTAGCTGACTTACAGAAAATATATCTAATATGAGAGCATAAAAACCGAAATTTTCTTTTATTGAAAACACTTTCCACTGGGAACCTGATATGTGATAGAGATGATTACCAAGTAGGGACAGGGTGAATTGCTTAATAGCTACTTTGGGAAACCTACCACAAATAAAGTTGCATCTCTACTTCAGATGATTACATTCCAAATGTGGAAAAGAAAAGTTATTCTAATAGAAGAAGATGCTGGGAAGAAAGATATGATAAATATGAACTTAAAACTATAATGTGAAAATTTTGTCATATGCAAACTCACAAACTATATCAAAGAAGAAATATGGAACAAGTAAATTTACGAGGTGTTAATATCTAGATGATGCAATGAACTCTTGCAAGTCAAAAAAAATTAATGAAAAGAGAAAAAATGGGAAAACTATATAAATATGCAATTCATAGAAGGAGAAATCTACATGGTTAATGTAAAACCTCATAGTAAGCTCAGAAACAAATTTGAACAAGACAACTTTACATTTGGAAGAAAGACAAATACTAGAAAATTAGAAAGTACCAAATATTGGTGAAGATATGAGGAAATGGGAACCCACATGAACTGCTTTGGGAGTATAGATGGTATAGAAATTCTGGAGAGCAAGGAGACAATAAAAAAAAATGAAGGATGTTGACAGATACTCCAGAAATTTTCACTCAAATCTTTTTAAGAGGTTTTTTGCAGAGATTATCATTAAAGATGTAATAGCAGGAGTTAATGGCACTCTGCGTATCCACTGTTAGAGGAAAGGATAAGCTAAGTGCAGTGGAGACATGCTAATGGATGCTAAGCAGCAGTCAGAAGCAATGAAATAGAGACACACAGGTAATGAATATGCCTTAAAAATATGGTGCTGAGTTTCAAAAGTAAAAAACAGAATCAGATCTATAACATAATACATTAATTTTTGTAGCTAATGCATACTCAAACTGTTATGTATTTGCTCAGAGATAGAAACATATGACTGGATATATTCCAATCATTAGAATTGATACATATGGGGAAGCAAGGATGAAAGTGAAGACAGATGATTCAGGAAAAAAAAAAGTCAGACAAGAGAGGAGCTTTGTGTGGCGGCATCATGACATCATGCTATGAACAAAGCAGAATGCTTAACTAAATTATGCAACTTAAGTAAAAACCAAAACCCAAAAACAAATAAGCAAAACAAAATCTGCAGTTGTTTCTAATGAGTAGCCAATAAACTATGCTTGTTTCATGCTCAAGCTCTAGTATGCTATGATCCTATAATCTTAGAAATACTGCTCAAAAATAAACAAACAACAGGTTAAGCAGAGTAAGGTTTATTGAAACTATCAATAGATAAGAAATTAAGTTGAAAGTAAAATAAGAGGACAATGGATGAAAGTAAAGATAAGGTTTAAACAAAGAAATGCACACCCAAAGGCACTGTATGACTATAGACCAGAGAACCAATTCAAGACAAATTTCCTACTGACCAAGGCAATGTGGAAAATGTAATTTCTAAGTTTCGAACTGACCCTAAAGTAAAATAAAAAAAAATACTGATTGCTTATTAGAAGTGCATGTCTTTCTGACATTGAGGTCTGAGAAACATCGCTCATGTATTCTCATAACATGAGTGGGAGATGTCCTAATAATAGTACGATATTAAGTATATTTCCTTAAGGTGCATCCTCAGTTTAAGGCAAGGTCAAGATGCCCAAGTACAATTCAGTATCATCTATTCAGAGTGGGCCTAAAACAATGTGCTCCAGATACACACTTCTTCACTAGTAAATCTTCCTGCAGATGTATATTTTTATTATCTAGAAGATCATGTGGACTATAATTTACACAAGAACAAGATAGAATGGAGAGCATCCTTGAGCTGTTCATCTGTGTACATGAAACTGGGCTTTGCATTACCGATATTGCCTCATCTAATCAAGTGCTCAAAGTCAGAGTCATCCTGAGTGGGATAAGAACATAGCTCCATATCTGATTCGTCTTCAAGATCTAAGAAGATATATTTAATTTTAAAAGACACTCAGTATTCTCTTGGAAAATTAACAGAAGATCTATCTCAATATATCGATCCATTTTTATTCTTATGACCACAAAGTTGCTTTATATTTTCCATTAATAAGTGAGGAATATGACTTTTCCATTGCAAAGGAATAAAAATGAAATTAACAGGTTAACTGCTAAGTACTCCAGAACTGAAAAATATTTGGAACGTATAACATTAAAAAGTATGCTTGTCAAGGCTACAAAATGAAAACTCTGTTCAAATACTAGTTGTTTAGAAGAGAACACTTTTCTTTTTAATAGACTGAACAGAAATGTCAAAAGTACTAAACAGATGTTTCAAATGAGGCAAAGAGTTCATGCACTTCATGTTATGAAAACATGACAAACAAAGAAATAATTTTCATGTGGAGCAAAGCCCAATGCTCTCAGTACATGGATATAAAGACAAAACTGTAAACTTATGGCCGACATTGATCCCTTAGACTTCCTGTCATGGATTAGCATTGGTGAAGATCAGAAAATATGAGTCATCTAACAAACAACAGACTAGAATAAGACCAGGATTTTACTTCATAATTCTCCTAGTTTTGATGAGATAATATAACTGCAATATTACAAGGCTTAATTTGTTTATTCCATTTTTCTTTATTTTGTTTCTACAAGAGAAGCTGTTTCCTTCATAATGCATTGAATCCTAAATAAAATTATGCTTTAATTTAGACTATACAAATTCAACACAGATGCAATCAGTCCTAATGTGTGTGGAAGGAACTGCTGATTGATAAGCCAACTATGCCTCAGCTTCTTAGATTTCTCACCAGTATTTAATTGAGCTGGATTAATTTCTCCTACTCAGCAGGTCATCTGAAGGCAGAGTTGAGAAGTGACAACTTTTGGCATAGGGAAAAAAGAATTGAGAGAGTGAAGTGTAACTGAAATTTTAGAGTTTTGATGTCAACTTACATTCTCTCTCAGATTTCCTATAATAAACATGCACATTTGTGCATTATTTAAGCAGTCTATAAAATGCATGTGATTAGCTAATTATACTTTATGCTTTAAGGTACACAAACACAAATCATCATTGAAAAGGGCATCCACAGTGGAAAGGACAATGAGGATCAAAGGGAAAATAATTTCATCATGTTTAACAAAGGGATCTTTAAATTTTCATGCTGGTCTCGTGGACCAGTGGCTTGTATACCTGCCATACACCACCCAGGCATAGGCATGGAGAACATTTTATGTACCCTGAATTTCTTCCATAGCCCCATGGGAAGGATGAAAGTCCATTCAACTTATTCCTAGAACCCAACCTTGTATTAAGTGTCTTTGGGATATATACTTTGGTTTTGCCAAAAGTACAAACTTCAAGAAACTATTCATATTCTTTGGTCGGATTGAAAATTTATTGTCATGAAATTTTAGTGCTCAGCACAAAGATATTCATGAAAAATTTTTTCAAAATACTGAAAAATTCTTCAACTAATACTCATTTAATAAGGCTCTACTTGTATATGCATTTTCATTCGAGTCTTTACATCAAGGATCAACAAACTTTTCTTATAAAGAGTAAATATTTTGGGCTCTATCAGAAATATTCAGTTTTGTGGTTGAAGAGTGAAAACAGCCACAGACAATAAAATCACATTTTTCAACTGGAAAATATATGCAAGTACATAATTATTATGTTATGAGGCAGTCACTCACATATCACTTTAGCTTGAAGGTACAGGGCATGTCAAGAGTTAATGTGGGATGAAGAAAAATGAAAAAAAAAACCATGAAAATACAAAAAAAAAAAGAGTTAATGCAGGTGGGTGGATGTAGCTTAAAGTGGTTAAATCTGCTTCCCATATATGAGGTCCCATGTTTGATCCCCAGTACCTCCTAAAAACAAAATAAACAAATTAAAAAAAAAACAACTCTCATGGGGAGTGGATGTAACTCAGGGGTTGAGCACCTGCTTCCCATGTATGAGGTCTTGGGTTCAATCCCCAGTACCTCCTGGAAAAAAAAAAAAGTTAATGAGTCTTTGAACAAAGATTTTTTACCTCAACACTGTTTTCTTTCCAGCTATTATTTGAATATGTGAGACACACTCCTACTTCAGGGCCTTTTCACCTGCTGTTACCTCTGCACAGGAAGTTCTTCTCCCAGAAGGTCACATCTTATTTTCTCATCTCTTTCAGTTCTTTTTGCAAATATTATTTCTTCATTAATTTTGTAGTGAGACTTTCTAAGAGCACCCCTTTTGAAATTGTTAACTTCTCCCTGCAAGTAATTCCTTTCTCAGTCCTGTATGTAGTTTTCTCTTTATCATTACCTAACATGTTAAATATTATTATTATTATTATTATTATTATTATTATTATTATTTTCTCTGCTCTCCAGAATATAAGTTCTATAAAAGAAGAATAAATAATTGTTCTTTGTTCACTGCTATATGGCTAGCACCTGGAACACTGCTTGGTGCACAGTGTTCATAGTGTGTTCAATAAATGTATTTCAAATGAATGAATAAAACATCATTTTATTTTAAAAATCTGAAGCAAATGAGGTAGAGCACTCTGAGTTTCTTATCAACATACCCTCACAACAGAGCAGACTGAGTGTGACTACAGAAGCCCTTGCCTATGGCTAGGCATAGGGTAGAAACTCTAAAAGGCAGTTTGGGAATACGCTGATGTATACACTGCATACTTAGCATACCAACGATTCATGGTATCAGAGCTTAGAGTGGGAACTATTCAAACTATTGGCAGACATCAACCACGAGGAGCAGTATGCCAGCCACAAAGACTTCAGCAGCATTTCAATAAAACCTGACAGAAAAAGAAAATTTATAGGGATCGATCTTACATAAGGAGCATCTCCTGGAAATCAAATTCCAGAACCTCAGCTGTGGACCGTTTTTCATTTGTTCCATGTCCCAGAGCAACTATATTTAGAATTCTAATTTCAGAAGGTGGTGTGGTTTAGTAGAAAGAACACAACGATCTGGATTTGAATTCTACTTTACTAGCTTTACTAGCAGTATATAATCAGGCATGTTCTTAACATTCCATATCTCAAGGACCTCACCTATAGACCACTTTTATAGTAAGATGGTATAACCCGTAGAAAGCATACAGACGGTCCTTGGTACTTAGATAATGAACAGATGTGAAGCAGCACAGCTTCAGAGTCAGGAATACCTTAAGTCAAATCATGAGTGTGTCACTCACCCTGTTTATGAGCTATAACTTTCTGCACTTCAGTTTCTGCATTTAAGGATAACTATATCTAATATGTAATTGTGAGATCTAGAGATAATATGGTAAAGAACCTATCATAGTTCCTATCATGTAGCAGGTGTATGTTAAAGAATAGCTACTTCTATCAAGTCTCTTCTATTAAGTCACTTTTCCCCCTCAGGCTATCACAATAACTGAGGCACATCATAATTAACCAGGCCATCAAGCCAAAGCAAAATGTTCCTTTATGACGTATCTAGAAAAGGAGCCTTTCAATAAACATTTGTGGAACTAAATTAAATATGTAGAGATTGTGTTCCATATGATATATTTAAGGAAGCAGGAGATTCTAATGTGCATATTAGAGAGAACTGTAGTAATCCAGAGTTTAGAACTCTAGATAGCCAAGTTTTTAGATGCTTTCTAGAAACGTAGTTATCTAGAGTTTAGATCAAATGAAAACGTTATCCATGTGAATATGTAGTTTCTGGGTAATTCCACAGAGCTGTTTGGATTTGCAGGCAGAAGTTCCAGGGTTAAAGATTTCAGTTCAGTGAAAGGAAACACATATATGATGACCAGAACTTTTCCAAAAGGATATGGTCTAACTACAAATTAATGAGTTCTCATGGCTTGCAAATGTCCATGAGAAGCCCACTGGCCTTTGCCAGGGGCACTCTAAAATGCATTCTCACAGGATGTAAAAAATGGACTAGATGAACTTAAGTATCCTTTCCAATGGTCAAGATTTGATATTAAAATGATTGTCTTACATATTTCATAGTAACAACAATAAATGTAAAAATGGTCTTTAAATAGATTTCAAAACTCACATGGGAAACCTCTCCACTTTGTATACACAGTGTATACATTCAGACATTGATGAGATCAGCTATTTTTGTCTTTCTTTTCCTTTGTTTTAGATTGTGAAGAAATCAATATATACATTGATATCTATAATATCTATAATATCTCTATGGAACTCAGGTATTTTCTGATTATGACATACCCTTTGCTGCAGTGAATAAATTCAAAAAACAAATCTCAGTAAATATATCACTCAGGGAAATTTGAATGTAGTTGAAAATACTGACTAAAAATTATGGGAAAGGAGAAACAGATTATATCAACAAAATAAGAAAGAAGCGTATAACTGAACATTGATGGATGCAGCATGTCAAAATGATTTGGTAAAGATTTCCAAATGAGACAGATTATGGTGAGTTCCAAATTAGAAACAGAACCTACTGAGTGAAGAAAACCACTGATGAAAGAATTACTTCTCTGTCTTCTAAAGCCATTCACCTGGAGGAACTATGAAATAATCCCAGGGCCTCCCCTGCCAAGTGAGCTATGATGAAATTTAGAAAGCCTTTTCACCTCAGATTTGTGAAATGAAAACTTCTTTAACATTAAATCAACAATTTATTTCAATGCAATATGCTACACCATTTTTGGACACGTTTATTCTTATGATGCCATGAAAATCTAGGAGGATTTTCCTTTCCTGATAGTATCTCTCTACTATCTCTAATAGTCATGCCAGAAACCTGAGATTTACAAATTTAATCATTTGAGTACTGTGCTATATAAGATTAACAAGAACAAGTTGGATTTTCAGTTTTACAGTAGACTAGAAAAAAGGCATGAAAGGTCAGTTTTTCAGTGTTTGGAATCAGTAATTTTAATTTCCAGTGACAAATGTTTGGTCTCCAATGTCAAAAGGAGGTGAAGACTTGCATGGATTCCCTCTCTCTGTCTCATATGTACTGCTTAGCTCTCCCCTGTGCCATAAGGCAGGGCTCTAGAATTTCTTTTCCTTATTTAACTTGCAAGTCTTCTCTTTATCTAGGACAATGTCTCCACTTTTACCAAGATCTATCACCCTCTAATAAAACTGGATTTTCTTCCTCTTGCTATTTTTACAATTCCACTTTTATGAAAATTGGGTTCAAAGCCCACATCAACATCAATGATGTTTTATCTGCCTTCCCTAACTCCTTTACTTCCTTGACCTCTCCCTGAGTACAATCAGCTCCCTGGACTCATCACATTCTTTTACCCAGTAACTGCCTCCAGACTATTCCATGTGTGTGCCTTAAATGCTGCCTATCCTTCCACCGCTGTAGAGCAGCCCAAGTGGTTCCTCTCCCATCATTTAGATTATTACAGCATATGCTCTCCATCATTATACTTTCTTAAAAGGCTAAAAGAACTGATGCCTTTCCTTTGTTCCCAATGGACAAGAAACCCAGTGTCTGTGCCTCATACATGATTTATCATACAACCAGCTGTTTCTGTTGTTGTTTTAATTCTATTATCCATATATCCAAAATAAATGTGTTCATGTTGTTTAAGTTTGTTATTTCATTGAAACATTGCCTTGGGTGGCACATTGTGAAACTATCATTTTGACAACATGACACTAAAATCATGAAGCTATAGGTACCTCCTGAATGAAAATTAAAATCAAATTTCCAGGATTCAAATGATTGATTTTTACATGTAAATAAAAAGCATTCATTTATATATGCATTAAATTTATATTTGCATATAAAATATAAGTATATATATGTACACGTGTCGTAACTATATAAAAATGTACGTAATTAATAAAATCCAATTTAAAATGAAATGTGTTTCATTTTTAATCACTCAAATAAATTATTGTCAATTAATCACACACTAAATGCAATACACCATGGCATGAATAACCATCAATTACCTCCTCTCTTCTTGTTTCATGTCCTTTCTGTACAAACCAGATGACTTTTGCTTGTAAAGATCGTGGGGTGCATTCCAGCAAAGTACTGTTGTTCTCTATGCCATAGGCCAGTCGCTCTTCAGTCTTATCAAAAGTATCTTCTACAAAACAAATGTTAACATCAGTCTTGAGATTTTGACTTTAACTGGTAATTAATTTTTTAAAAGATTATTTACTCAGACCTTTGCAGCAAAGTGGGTAACTCTTAGTAACTAAGGATCAGTTATGTTAATTTCTAGATAAGTTCACTAAGAGTTCAAGGGAATGGCATACTCTTAGTGCACAAAAGCTGGGTATTAAAAAGGCATAGGAGAGAGGACTTCAAGGAAGATGGCATTGAAGTAGCTCTGAATCTCAGCAGAGTTGCAGCACTTACTCTCCAGTTTATTGGACTAACCCAGGACACCTAACAAGAAGATGATGATGGCAACACCCATCCCAAGGAACAGAGAGAGTCTGCAGCTGCAAGCAAGATAGTTCCATCTACCTGTCCCATTGGATCTAAGCCCCATCAGAAACAGAGTGGGCCTCACCATCCCCAAATCCTCAGGACTGGGGAATGAACAATGGACTATAGTAGACATGTTATTATTTTACTGTAGACTTATTATTCTAGCAATGGAAGGACTTTTATCATTGATATAAAGGCAGTGGCCACCAGAGGTTCTGAGGGGAGGGGAGAGGGAAGAATAGGTGTAACATGAGACATTTTGGGGACATTCGATTTGTTCTGCATGACATTGCAATGACAGATACAGGCCATTATGCATTTTGTCATACCTGTAAAATCGTGCAGGGCAGAGTGTAAATTATAATGTAAACTATAGACCATGGTTAGTAACAAAGCTTCAGTATGTGTTCATCAATTGTAATAAATGTACTGAACCAGTGAAAGATGTTAATGTGGGAAAGTGTGGGAGGGGAACAGGGTGAGGCATATGGGAATCCTCTATATTTTTAAAGTAACATTT
The DNA here is from genome assembly GCA_004027955.1 of Chaetophractus vellerosus. Lineage (NCBI taxonomy): Eukaryota > Metazoa > Chordata > Mammalia > Cingulata > Chlamyphoridae > Chaetophractus > Chaetophractus vellerosus. The sequence continues at coordinate 16,002 of PVKH010015629.1, forward strand.
ATGTAATCTAAAGTATCTTTAAAAAA
>PVKH010015630.1:0-16024 GCA_004027955.1 Chaetophractus vellerosus
AGAAAATCTGCTAAAACTCAGGAAGAACAGTGAAAGCCTATGGCATTTGAACTGTGACCCATTCCCTCTCTCCCTGCATCCCAGCCCAGTGTGATGGATCTCCACTCCAGGTGGGTGCAATCAAGAACACAGTTGTGGGGGGGTAGTAATGGGTACTTATTGCTTAATTGGTACAATTTCTGTTTGGGATAGTGAAAAAAAATTGATAACTAATGATGATAGTAAAATATTGTAAATATAATTAATGCCATGGAAATGTACACTTATAAAAATGGTTAAATGGCAAATTTTATGTTATGTGTATGTTACCACAATTTTTTAAAAAAGGATTAAATATATTTCCCTCAAAGGTCTCAATAATACTATCAAATTTTAAAATATTGAAGGAAATTAAAACACATGGCTTTCTTAAAAAAAAAAAAAAAAAAGAACACGGTTCTCCTTCTTCCTCCAGCTTCCAGTGTTGGACTATGGTATCTTTGCAGAAGGGGCAGAATGTCAGCATTACTCATACCAACTGCCAGCTACATGTTCCAGAGGCTAAGTTCTGGGGATTCCTTTTCCACCTATCCCCCAATAGTGGGTGGAAGCTCTACCTTGGGCATCATGTGCTATCCTGGGGACCTGGTTGTTCTAACTCATACTTGGGGCAGAAGCTCCATACCAGGAGAGGTAAGCAAAGAAGACCAGAGGATCCTCCTAAGTACCCAGATCCTAAAGCAGGAATGCCATTCAGGGATAAGCACACTACTGACCCCACTCCCAGCTCCAGAGCTATGGCTAAGAGATTTTCTTCCCAGGAGAGAGTCACCTTGTAAAAACATAGACCTCCTACTCTCTTCCCAGAGGACCTGACTTTATTTGAAACAACAAGTGGGGAAGTTCAAGCCTAATGATGCTCTAAAAAACAATAGAGGTTTTTGGTGGAATTAAGCTAATAAAGGAGACTGGTAGTGTCATTAGAGTAATAAGCTAAACCATAGTCTATCTAGTCTACCAAAGAGAACCAGTAAAAGAGACAAATAAAAGGAGGCCTCCTGTTATGAGAACAAACCTCAAACATTGACCTCAAACAAAGGAGCTTGAATTTAATAGAATCAGTCTGTGGAGCAATATATGTACTAGAGCAGAGGTTCTTAATCTTTTTTGTTCCACAGACTCCTCTGCCAGTCAGGTGAAAACCACAGACCCTTTACTAAGTCCACACTGTATTGTGTACTAATTAATAAATATATCACACCTGCACCAACACATCCCCACAAAAATAATGTTGGTTGTTTTTTTTTTTTGAGTTTCATTTCAAGCTCACAGACCTCTAGTTAAGAACTCCTGTCCTAGGACATTGTTGAAAACAATAGAAAATCAGCTGTGAATTAGTGAAGTTTAACAGCTGGCTGTGGTTAGGGAAAGGCACAGACAGTCCAAGAGAGCCCTGCAAAAACTACTGACATTCCAGAGTAACTGTGCCCATGTCCAGGGCTATCCCTCTGAGAAGCAACCTCAGAGGCATAACACTGCAAGGGAAACAGAATTCATTAAAACAGTCCAGCTAGTCACTAAACAAATAAACTGGCAAATAACAAGTCCTTGGAGGAGCAGTAACCACAGTTATATGCTCCCTAAAATGTCCAGATTGCAACAAAAATTATGAGACATGTAAAGAAACAGAAAAGTATGACATACACACAGGAAAAAAAAGCAGGCAACAGAAAAAATTGCAGTGAGAACAATCAGGTATTAGACTTAAAGACTATAATGTAGCCATTACAAATATGTTGAAATAACTGATGGAAACAATGCTTCAAGAGGTAAGAGAATAAGGTATGATGATAATGTCTTCTTAAATAGAGACTATCAATAAGGAGATAGATTATTTTTTAAAAAGGAAACAAATGGAAATTCTGTGTTTGAAAACTATAATAACAGAAATGAAATTTCTACAGAGACTCAATAGTGGGTTTGCACTGGCCAAAGAAAGAATTAGCAAACTTGAAGACAGAGTGTGTGCAATTCAAATGAACAGAAAAAAAAAAGAATATAAAAAATGAGCAGAGTGTCAAAGAAATGTGGGAGAATGAACATTCAGTACACTAACAAATTCATAATGGGAATGCCAGAAGAAGAGAGGTCAGGAAAGAAATAAGGGCTGAAACTTCCCCAAATTTGATGAAAAACATCAATCTACACATCAAAGAAGCCCAGTGGACACCAAGTAAAATAAATACAAAGAGATGCAAACATAGGAATATGATAATGAAAATGCTGGAAGTGTAAAGACAAGGAGAAAATCTTGAAAGCTGGAAGGGAAAACATTTGTCACCTATAAGGGAATCCCTTATATTTAATAGCTGTCTTTTATTAGAAACAATGGAGGCCAGAAGGCAGTGGGATAACATATTCAAAGTATTCAAAGGGAAAAAACTGTGACCCAACTATCAAATATCCAGCAAAATTATCTTTAAAAAGTGAAGACAAAATAAAATCACTCCCAGATAAACAAAAACTGAGAAAATTTGTTGTTTGCAGACATGCCTTACAGGAAATACTAAAGGAATTTGTTCGGGATGAAGCAAGTGACACTATGCATAATTTGAATTCATCTGAAAAAAACAAAGAGAACTGATAAAGGTAATTATAAAAAAACAGTATAAATTCACATCTTCTCCTTTCTTCTATCAAATGATTTAAAAATAAATGTGTAAACCAATTTGTATTGTTGGGCCTATAACACATAGAAATGTAATATATTTGCCAAGAACAAAGGAGGTGGGTGGGAACAAAGTTATATTGGACTAAGGAAATGACACTGAATGGCAACACTAATTTACATGAACAAATGAAGAGAACCAGAAATGGTAAATAAGGAGGCTAATATAACAAAGGCTACAAATAAATACCTGCTCTCATAGACTCTCAGCTTCCTTAAAAGAGAAAACATTATATAATGTAATAATTATAACAATATATTGCAGGGTTTACAGCATACAGATGTAATATATATATATATAACAATAATAGCATAAAAAGGAAAAGAGAATAGAGATATATAGGAATAACTTTTCTGTATCTAACAGAATTATGTTATTATGGTATTATAAATCTGAAGGAGATTCTGATAAGAATCTACAGGAATTATGTTATTATAAATTTGATGTAGAGTCTGATAATATGTTTATGGTAAGCACTACACCAATCAGTAAGAAAATAACTAAAAAATATACTGAAAAAATCATTAAGAGAATTAAAATATCACATTATAAACTGCCACTGAATGCAAAAGAAAGCTGGTTCTTTGAAATGATCATCATAACAAATGTAGTTTATTGTATGTAAATTTTACTTCTATAAAGTTTATTTAAAAATGCATTCCTGGGTGGGGGGGGATGGCATCATTGAAGGTAGATACTGCTCAGCTCTTTCGCAAAAAATGGCAGAGAAGGTACAAAATCCTACCTGAGTGAGCTGTTTTGGGAATCCACAGAGCAAGAGGCTTCAGGGCATCAATCTGGAAGAGGCTGGACAAAGAGGTAAAGAGCCCAAAGGAAAACTGGAACACAGACAACTGCAAGGATATAGAATAAGAGGAACCAAGTTTCAAAAATTAACCTTACCACACAAAAAGAAACAACAAAATAAAACTCTAGGGTAGAAAGAGAAGCTAACCAACCACATAAACTCATCAAGATAAGCAGATGCCAAGACACCAACAAAAAAATTACAAGCCATACTAAGAAACAGGAAGACATGGCCCAGTCTAAAGAACAAACTAAAAAACAGTAGGAGATGCAGAATGTGGAAAAACTAATCAAGGATGTCCAAACAAATATCATGAATCAGCTTAAGAAATGAAGGAAGAGATAAAAGGTGTTAAGAAGACACCAGGGGAACATACTGAAGAAATTGCAAAGATACATTAAAAAGATAATGGACCTGATGGTGATAAATGGTACAATGCAAGAACTAAAAAATATACTGGAAGCACATAACAGCAGATTTGAACAGACAGAGGAAAGAATCAGCAATTCGGAAAACAATACAGCTGAAATCATACAGATAGTAGAACAGAGATATAAAAAGATAGAAAAAAATCCATCAGGGACATAGGGATTTGAATGAACATGAAATGCACTAACATGTGTTATAAGCATCCCAGTGGGAGAAGAGAAGGGAAAGGGGACAGAAGGAGTGTTGGAAGAAATAATGGCAGAAAAATTTCCAACTCTATTGAGGGACATAGATGTACATGTCCAGGAAACACAGTGCACCCCAAATAGTATAAATCCTAAGAGGCCTACCACAAGACATATACTTGTCAAATTGTCCAATGCTCAAGACAAAGAGAAAATACTGAAAGCAGCAAGAGAAAAGAGATCCATCACATACAAGGGAAGCTCAATAAGATTAAGTGCTGATTTCTCATCTGAAACCATGGAGGCAAGAAGGCAGTGGTATGGCATAGTTAAGGTGCTAAAAGAAAAAAAACTTCCAGCCAAGAATTCTCTATCCAGCAAAGCTAGCATTCAAAAGTTCAAAATATGCACAGGTAAATAGAAATTAAGAGCTTGTCAATAAGAAACACGCCCTTCAAGAAATACTAAAGGGAGTTCTGAAGGTTGAAAGGAAAAAACAGGAGAGACAGAGTTGGAGGAGAGTGTAAGAATAAATAGAAGGATAAACAGAAAAATAAAAACATCATATGGCATACATAAACCTAAAGAAAATATGGCTAATGTAAGTAATTCCTTGATAGTAATAGCATTGAATGTTAACCAATCAAGAGACACAGATTGGCAGAATGGGTAAGGAAATATGACCCATCAATATGCTGTCTACATGAAACTCACCTGAGACCCAGGGGTGCAAGGAGGCTAAAAGTGAATGGTTGGAAAACAATTTTACATGCAACCAATAATCAGAAAAGGGCAGGAGTAGCTATACTAATATTGAACAAAATATACTTTAAATGCAAAACTATTGTAATAGACAAAGAAGGACACTATATATTAATACAAGGGGTAATATATCAAGAAGAAAGAACAATCATAAACATTTATGCACCAACTCAGGGCACCCCAAAAATACATGAGGCAAACACTGGAAAAATTAAGTGGAGAAATACATGCCTCACAATTATAGTGGGGGAATTTAGTACACTATTATAACCATTAGACAGAACATCTTGACAAGAAGATCAATAAAGAAACAGGGACTGAAAAATACACTAGAGGATCTGGACCTAATAGACATATACAGCATGTAACACCCAAATACAGCGGAATATACTTTCTTCTCGAGTGCACATGGATCATTCTCCAGCATAGATCACATGCTAGGCCACAGAACAATACTCAAGAAATTCAGAAAGATTGAAATTATATAAGGTAAATTCTCTGACCACAATGGAATGAAGCTGGAAATCAGTAATGGACAGAGAAGCAGATTAGGCACAAAGATAGGGAAGCTAAACAACACATTGTTAGACAATCAGTGGGTCAATGAGGAGCTTGCAAAAGAAATAAGTAACTACAGTGAAACAAATGAAAATGACAACACAAAGTATCAAAACCCATGGAATGCAGGAAAAGCAGCGTTGAGATGGAAATTCATACCCATAAATGCCTACATTAAAAAAGAAAAAAGTGCTAAAATCAATGATCTAACTGCACACCTGGAGGAATTAGAAAAAGAACAAAAAACTAACACTAAAGCAAGTATAAAGAAGGAAATAGCAAAGATTAGAGCAGAGCTAAATGAAATAGAAAATAAGAGAGCACTAGAAAAAATAAACAAAACCAAAAGCTGGTTCTTTGAGAAGATTAATAAAATTGAAAAGCCTTTAGCTAGACTAACAAAGGAAAAAAGAGAGAAGATGCAAATACACAAAATAAGAAACAAGGAAGGGGATATCACCACTGACCCCACAGAAATAAAGAGTAACATAAGAGGATACTTTGAAAAATTGTATGGCAACAAGATGGATAATTTAAAGGAAATGGATAAATTCCTAGAAACACACAAGCAGCTTACAGTGATTAAAAAGAAATTAATGAACTCAACAGTCCAATCACAACTAATGAGATAGAATCAGTCATCAAAAACCTCCCCACTAAGAAGAGCCCAGGACCAGATGGCTTCACAGGTGAATTCTACCAAACATTCTGGAAAGAACTAACATCAAACCTCTTTAAACTCTTCCAAAAAACAGAAGTGGAGGGAACATTGCCTAATATTCTATGATGCTAACATCACCCTAATACCAAAGCCAAACAAAGACACCACAAGAAAGGAAAACTATAGACCAATCTCTCTAATGAACCTAGATGCTAAAACCCTCAACAAAATACTTGCTAATCATATGCAACAACACTTCAAATGAATTATACACCATGAACAGGTGGGTTTCATCCCTGGTATGCAAGGATGGTTCGACATAAAATCAATCAATACAATACACTACATAAACAGATTGACAGAAAAAAATCACATGATCATCTCGATAGATGCAGAAAAAGCATTCAGCAAAATACAACACCTTTTCCTGATAAAAACACTTCAAAAGATAGTAATAGAAGGAAATTTCCTCAACATGATGAAGGATACATATGAAAAACCCACAGCTAACATCATATTCAATGGTGAAATACTAAAAGCTCTCCCTCTAAGAACTGGAACAAGACAAGGATGCCCACTTTCACTGCTGTTATTTAACATTGTGTTAGAAGTACTTGCCTGAGCACTTAGACAAGAAAAAGATATAAAAGGCATCCAAATTGGAAAAGAAGAAGTAAATATTTCACTATTTGCATATGACATGATTCTACACATAGAAAGCCCTGAGAAATCTACAACAAAGCTTCTAGAGCTTATAAAAGAGTTCAATAAAGTGGTATGTTATAAGATCAATGTGCTAAAATCAGTAGCATTTCTGTACACAAATAATGAGCAATCTGATGAGGATATCAAGAGAAAAAATCCCATTTTCAATAGTGACTAAAAGAACCAAATACCTAGGAATAAATTTAAAGATGTAAAGGACTTGTTTGAAGGAAACTACACAACACTGTTAATGGAAATCAAAGTGGTCAAAATTGCACGGCACTGGCAAAAGGACAGACACACTTTCCAATGGAACTGAATTGAGAGTTCTCATACAGATCCTCACATACACAGTCAACTCTTCTTCAACAAGGCCGCCAAGCCCATTCAACTGGGAGAGAATGGCCTCTTCAACAAATGGTGCTTGGAGAACTAGATTTCCATATCCAAAAGAATGAGAGAGGAACATCATCTCATACCTTATACAAAAATTAACTCAAGATGGATCAAAGATTTAAATATAAGAGCCAAGACCATAATGATCTCGAGAGATAATATAGGGAAGCATCTAAAGAATCTTGTATTAGGAAACGGTTTCATGAACTTTACACCCAAAGCACAAGCAATGAAAGAAAAAATAGATAAATGGGACCTCCTCAAAATTAAGAACTTTTGCATCCCAAAGGAGTTAATCAAGAAAGTGAAAAGGCAGCCTACTCAATGGGAGAAAATATTTGGTAACCATATATCTGATAGGGGCCTAATATCCAGCATATATAAAGAAATCCTACACCTTGAAAATAAAGACATACAACCCATTTTAAAAATGGGCAAGTGATTTGAATAGACACTTCTTCAAAGAAGAAATACAAATGGCTAAAGAGCACATGAAAAGATTCTCAACATCACTAGCTATTAGGGAAATGCAAATTAAAACTACGATGAGATATCATCTTACACCCATTAGACTGGTGGCTACTAAAAAAAAACAGAGGGCTACAAGTATTGGAAAGGATCTGGAAAAATGGGAACCCTTATCCACTGCTGGTGGGAATGTAGAATGGTACAGCCACTGTGTAGTACAGTTTGGCGGTTCTTCAGGAAGCTAACTATAGAACTGCCATATGATCCAGCAATCCCACTTCTGGGTATATACCGAGAAGAACTGAAAGCAGGGACACAATCAGATAAATGCACACCAATGTTCATAACGGCATTATTCACTTTTGACAAAAGTTGGAAACAACCCAAATGCTCATCACCAGATGAATGGATAAACAACTTGTGATATATACATACTATAGAATATTATTCAGCTGTAAGAAATATATGCAGCGTTAATTCACTGCATAACATGGATGAATCTTGAAGAACTTATGTTGAGTGAAGCAAGCCAGGCACTGAAAGACAAAAGGCTGCCTTTTCACTTTTTTCCCATAATGAGTGGGAAAGTATTGGGCTCCCATCCTGAGGAGTCCTGCTATGTTCTCAAATAGAGGGGCTGGAGTCTCTCGAGAGCATAGGCAATGCCTAATAGGGGAGAACAGGCAAGTATGACAAACCCTCAATGTTGTTGCAAGTAACTATGAATCTTGTTCTTCAAGGAGTGAAGTTTGGCGTTTGCTGTGGGTCCTGAGGGGAGGGGGAGGGAGGAATAGAATACATGGAACATGGGGCATTTTGGGGCAATGGAATTTTAGTAGGTGATCTTGCAATGATGGACACAGGTCATTTTACATTTCATCAAAATTTATAAAAGTGTACGATCCAAAATGTAAACCATAATGTAAATCATTGACCATGGTTAGTAACAATGTTTCAATATTTGTATATCAATTGTAACAAATGTACCATTCATATGTAAAATGTTATTAATAGAGGAAAGGGGAAAAGGAGGAGGATGTTGAGTATATGGGAATCCCCTATATTCTGTATGTGACCTTTCTGTAACCTAAATCTTCTTTGAAGACAAAATGAAAATAATAAGACACTGGGGGAATAAATGGAGGAAAATGTCACTGTACATACAAGACGTCAGACCTTAAAGTGATGAAAGACATAATAAAATATTTTTTAGTATTTTTTCATTATTTTTTATTATACCAAAAATATTTTAAATTTTTTGTATTTTATTTCTTATTTTTAAAACTATCATTATTAATTCATTTTCTTCTTAATTGTATTTGGATATTTTGTTGGCTTAATTTTTGAAGAAGTTTTGGATTACAGAAGGGTTACAACTATGACAGGAGAGGGTCATTGGTGCAAGGTGTCAGTGATGGGTAGTACATGGGAGAAGGTTCATCTGGGGCATATCTATAAGGCATATAACTGTGTTCAAGTGTTCATGGGCATTCTCACGGTGGGAGGCAATTCACACAATAACCAAAAGAATATCAAATTCCCATCCTGGGAAGCTCTGCCACATTCTCTAATGGAAGAGCAAGAATCACCTAAGTACAGGGGCAGAGACTACTGAAGGAAGATGGTCTGTTAATGGGCCCTTGATATTGATGACTGTACTTTTGAACCTTACTTTTGAAATTGAAACGCAGCCTCGTATTATAGGGTGTCTAAGAGTTACCTCCTGAAAGCCTCCTTGTTGCTCAAATGTGGCCTCTCTCTAAGCCAAACTCAGCATATAAATGTATATATATAAATAAACCTTCCCCCCAGCATGGAACATGACTCCCAGGGATAAGCTTCCCTGGCACTGAGGCATTACTGCCAAGCACCAACTTGCAATGCTACTGGAAAAAGACCCTGACCAAAAGGGGGAAAAGGTAAAGATGAATGAGTTTATATGGCTAAGAGACATCAAAGTGAGCCTGGTAGTCATTCCAGAGATTATGCTTATGCACATCTCAGCAGGATCTCATTGACTGCCAAAGTAAATACTACCTCAAATAGTGGGGCTCCTGAGGGCTCTGGAGACATCCAGACACTATAGGCAGGGCAGACAGCTCAGGAGTTTGGTGCCTGCCAGTGGGCCTTACTTTGGAATTTATGCTCCCCAGTGGGACAGAGTTGGACTCAGTTGTGTTGTCCCTGCATATGGCTCTTCTGTCCCTTCTATTTGAACCTATAGTTAGTACTACAATTGATAGTTGTATGTCCAAGAGCTTTAAATCTTTGGCCTGTCCATGTGCCAGCTGGGCCCCGAATCTTAACAGAATTACCACACCTACTCTCAAGTTCATTGGACTCACCCAGGACAACTAACAAGTAGATGATGATGGACAATGACCATCCAAAGGAACAGAGTGTCTGCAACTGCAAGCAAGATAGTAACATCCATCTGCCCCATGGGATCTAAGCACCCTCTCAATTAGAGGTGGAATGGGCATCCATCATCCCAGAATCCTCATGATTGGGGAATGAATGATGGACTAGAGTAGACTTATTGGTATTCTACTATAGACTTATTGTGATTCTAGCAATGGAAGAACTTTTATCATTGATGTGGAGACAGTGGCCACTGGAGGTTCTGAAGGGAGGGAGAGGGAAAAACAGGTATAATATGGGGGCATTTTTTGATCTTGGGAATTGTCTTGAATGATACTGCAATGACAGATACAGGCCATTATTTATCTTGCCATAACTTACAATATTGTGCAGGACACAGTGTAAAATACAATGTAAACTATAATCCACACTTAATGGTAATGCTTCAAAATGTGTTCATCAATTGTAACAAATGTACCACACTAATGAAGGATATTGTTAATGTGGGAAAATATGGGAGGCATAGGGAGCAGGGCATATGGGAATTCCCTATATTTTTTATGTAACATTTATCTAATCTAGGTATCTTTAAAAATAAAAATAAAAAGTATATTAAAAAATTAAAATGCATTCCTATAGATACAACAATTTATCTTTTCTTTCATAACAGAAGTAACCATATGTTGAAATATATTTTTAGGCCTAATATATATATATTTATATTTAAATATATATTTTTATTACGAAGTTGTGAACCTACAAAACAGGCACATATGTTCAGCAACATACTATACCATGGTAGAACATTTGTTACAGATTATGAGATAATATCTTCAGACTATTAACACCAACCATTGTCCATAGCATATATTTGGCACATTTTTCCATACCACCCCATTATTAACACAGTATATCTTTGGGATTGAAGCAAAATATTACAGTATTGCTGTTAACTACAGTCCATTGGTTACACCAATTGTATTTTTTCCATGCTTCTCCACATTCCTACCACCCTGCAATAGTGATGTACAAACTCTCTAGCTCACAGAAGGACATGCTTGCATCTGTACAATTCTCATCCACCTCTGGGTTCACTGTGTTATTCAGTCATTAGACTATTATCTAGCTTTCCTTCAATTGACATTTACACCCCTAGACTACCCTTTTCAGCCTCAATCCCATTTATAAACCAGGTGCTGCTCTCAAAATGTGTTACCATAAACTCTATCCATTTCTACATTTTTACATACATCTGCACACTTATGTTCATAGTGGCACTATTCACAATTGTGAAAAGATGGAAACAACACAAGTGTCTATCAACCAATGAATAGATAAACAAAATGTGGTATATAAATACAATGGAATACTATGCTGCAGTAAGAAGAAATGAAATTGGGACGCATGGGCCTCTTAGAGTTGTTTTTAAGGCCCATGCTTAATTACTCACCTTCCTGAATTTCTTGTAGATGGCAAAATAAACATATTGATTGAAAAACGTACTTAATCTCCACAAACTAGTCTCCCTAAGGAAAATCATGAGGAAGAAAATAAAGCCTGTAATACCCATCAACATCAAATACCTTCCGATCATATTCTCTTCCAAAGTAAAAACATTCTTCATAATATCTAAGAATGGCAAAAAAGAGAGATAATTTTACTATAGAATACTGACATTATGAACAAGTCTAAGAAAACAAAAAATAGGAAGGAATATAAGATAAAATGGAATGTTAGACTAAACTGGCACAAGTAAAATATTTAGAATATAAGAAGAGATTATCCTGCTATAAAAATACCATTTGAACAATGAAGTATGAAGCCTGACCTTAATGAACAGAATATATGGTAATCAAGTAAGCATACACATCTTAACATATTTATTAATATTATTAATGTCTAATCATTATTGCATGATATGTGTACTATGTCCATAAACCTTTCAGAAGAGTGAAACCTTAAATTGATTATTAGAATATTTCAAAGTAAAAATGCTCCTGGGAAATAGAACACTATCATTTCAACAATGCACAAATGACGATTGACACTTTTTGAATTTTCTTATAAAGAAAAGTTCATAAGTTAAAGGTCCATAAGTCTTGATATAAGAAAATTATAAATGCTCCTTTAAAAAAAAGTATGTTTTAGAATGATTTTGATGAAATTGCAAAACTAGTACAGAAAGTTCCTCATACCCCAGACCCAGTTTCTCTAATTATTAACATTCATTAGTATGGTACATTTCTTATAACTAATGAACTAATATTGATACATTATTATAAACTAAAGTACCTCCTTTATTCATATTTACTAGTTTTATGTTCATTTTCCTGCCTCATGGTCCAATCCAGAATACTATATTACATTTAATAGTCATGTCTTTTATGCTCCTTTTGCCAGTTTCTTAGACTTTCTATGTTTTTGATGACTTTGACAATTTTGAGGAGTTCTGGTCAGGTATTTTGTAGAATGTCTCTAATGGGATTTTTCTGATGCTTCTCTCATGATTAGACTGGTGTTATGGGTTTTGGGGATATGGATTTTGGGGAAGAAAACCACAGCAGTAAAAGTGTCATTTTAATCACAGCATATCAAGGCTATACATATCATGACTTTTTACTGTTGATGTTAATCAAGCGATCACCTGGGTGACACAGTGTTTGTCCATTTCCTCTGTTGTAAAGTCACTCTTTTCCCCCTTCTCTTAGTGAGGACGTTACTATGCACATCTCGCAGTTAAGGAGTGGGGAATTTTGCGCTACTCTTTGAGGGTGGATTATCTACCTAATTATTTGGAATTCTGGGGAAATTTGTCTCTTCTTCCCATTTATTCATTTATTCAATTATTTACTTAAATCAGAATGGATTTATGGGTATTATTTATTTTATACTTTGGGTTATAATTCAATACTTTATTTTATTGCTCAAATTGTTCCAGCTTTGACCATTGAACTCTCCCTCATCTTTTTATTTTATTGAGCCAACATATGTAATACACAATTTCCCATTTTAACCTGTTATATTTTATAAGTATTTGTAGTTGATGTATATAAATGAAATTGAATCTTATCTTTGCATTAATTTTTTATTCAGCAACCACATTAATTTCTGATAAATCTAATAATTTATAGGGGCTTCTCTGAGATTTCTGGGTGGAATATCATATCAAGTGTTATTCCATCTTTCCCATTACTTATACTTCAAAATTATGTGTTAAAAATACTTGATTCATACTGAAGTTTTAAGTAAGTTTTAAGCATAATATCACAGTGGTATTTTTGTACTTAATCCCCAAATTAAAAGTTTACAAATTACTTGCAAATACTTATGTGCACCTTCACATTTCCATACTCCAGTGGTAACTACCATCACAAATTGTATATTGCATTCCTATTTTATAAACAAACTTATATATGCAATATCACCCATATTCATGTTTTACATGAGGCTTTACTACCTTATACATTTCCATGTTACAGTTTTTCCTTCTAGTAAAATACATGACTTTAGGCTATCCTTTTCAACCACTGTTCATACACATATAATAGCTCTGCTAGTTACAATAACTATGATATGCTTTTACCATTTCTATTCATTTCCAAATATTTACAAACATGTTTACCAATTCTGCATAGATTAACCCTCAGCTTTCCATTCTCTACCCTCTTTCTATTTTCTGGTGACCTATATTCTAATTATTAATTCCATGAGTTTATACAATATATTTAGCTCATAATAGCACAATCATACATTATTTGTCCTTTGTGTCTGGCTTGCTTCACTTAACATAATGTCCTCCAGGTTCATCCATGTTGTTATATGCTTCATGACTTCATGTCTTCTTACCACTGCCATAATATTCTATTGTGTGTATACACCACAATCTGTTTATCCATTCATCAGTTGATGGACACCTGGGTTGTTTCCAACTTTTGGCAATCACGAATAGTGCCGCTATGAACATCAGATACACAAATACTCAGAGTTCTTCTGGGTATATACCTAGTAATGGTATTACCGAATCACATGGCAAGTCTATAGTCAACTTAGAAAATGGCAAAGACTCCTCCACAGTGGCTTTACTATTCTACATTCCCACCAACAGTGAATAAGCATTCCTATCTTTCCACATTCTCTCCAACATTTACAGTTTTCTGACTTTTTAATAGCGGCCAATCTAATAGGTGGGAAATCATATCTCACTGTAGCTTTGATTTTCATTTCTCTAATAGCTAGTGATGCTGAACATTTTTTCATGTGTTTCTTTACCATTTGTATTTATTCTTTGGACAATTGTCTTTTCAAATCTTTTGCCCATTTCCTAATTGGGTAGTTTGTCTTTTTATTGTTGAGTTGTATGATTCTCTTGGTGTATCATGGATATTAAATCCTTATAGGATATGTGATTGCCAAATATTTTCTGAGTCAGCTACCTTTTCACCCTTTTGACAAAGTCCTTTGAGGTGCAAAAGAGTTTAATTTTGAGGAGGTCACATTTGTCTATTTTTCCTTTTGTTGCTCATGCTTTGGGTGTAAGATTTACACTAGAGGAGCTGGCCCTGCCCAGTGGCCTGTGACTCCCAAGGCTGGCAGGTCGGGCGGCAGCCTGCACTATCCGGCCACTGGTGGCCAGGGATTTGGCTTCCTGAGGACAAGGGAAAATCGTAGTCACCTTTGCACTTGCTGAATCTGTCTTTGTTTCTGCACTAATTAATGCACAATGAGTTTTGTCGGGTTTTATTTTCAGGGGATGTGGCCAGGGCAAGGGCCCTCTGGCTCACCCTTCAAGCGACTCTGCAGTTTTCCCAGATTTTAGTTGCTCATTTTGCCAATGAAAAGCAAAAACAAACAAACAAACAAACAAACAATAAAAACTACGTGTCCAGAAGGTGTTGACATGGATGCCTATATCTAGGTTTATTTATTAAAAGCGCTTTTTTACATTCCTTGCAATACTGATGGTGATGACGCGCAGGTCTCATTGGTTTCATTCTTGCAGTTGCCATACAGTGCCTTTCCATTTATTTAACCCACACCTGAACGGCATAAACTGAGTGTTCAGCTGGTGATTTTTACTGTAAACTACAAGGAGACTTTGCTCTTCATTTAAACCAAAATCATATTTCATATTTTACACTCGAGGGTTTTTACCGGTTCCTTTTTACACTCCTTAAAACAGTTTTTAAGTCGTTTGGAACAAGAGATTTTTTTCTTTCCTGGAAGATTTTAACATAGCAAATTTGTGTCTGGGGGACTGCTGGTCACTGTTTCTCACAGTTGCGAATGAAGGCATTTGCAACCAAGAAAAAAAAATTATTTTGGATTAGAAACTGGACCGGATAAACGGTGTTTGAGCGGCTGCTGTATATAGTTTTAAATGGTTTATTGCACCTTCTTAAGTTGCACTTATGTGGGGGGGAGGGTTGATAGCAGTTTTTAATCACAAAGTCACGGACTTTTTTCTTTTTTGTAACAGAGCCAAGAGGGCTGCTTTTTTGGGGTGACAGATGAAGGCTCACAGGAGCCCTTTCTCTTAGAGGGGGCAAGTACCCTTCCCTTTTTTCATTTGAGAAATGTACGAAACAACAACAGTTGCAGTTGACTGAAATGCTACTGGAATTTGAACACTTGACTTTTTTCTTCCTTCCTTCCTTAATTTTTTTTTTTAAAGATTTATTTATTTTATTACATATCTCCCCTCCCCCCTGCTGCGGCGACGCGCCGAGACTGGTCACTGCGCAGGCGTGGCTTTCTCCGCTTGTGGGCGGCTTCTGCTTCCATCAAGGCCGGCTTTCAGTTCGCGGGTGGCTGGCTGCGCTCCATTCGCGGGCGACCTGCCCTGCCCGTGGCGGCTTTTGCCTGTCCGTGGCAGCTTTTTGCCCTGCCCACGGCGGCTCTGGCCCGCCCATGGCGGCTTGCCATTCTCAAGGCGGTCTGCCCGCTAGGAGAGGTCCCCGGGAACCGAACCCGGGGCCTCCCATGT
>PVKH010015631.1:0-16019 GCA_004027955.1 Chaetophractus vellerosus
ATAATCTTTCCAGCCAGAACCCAAGACTGTTGTGGCTGGTGTTTTTTGCCTGGTAGAAATCTGAAAAAGGAGAGATTAGGGCCTTTCCTATGTCAGTCAGGGCATAATCACCAATCACCAGTTTAAGCCCAAATCTATTGTCCTAAAAAGCAGCTGTTTTATCTCATGTCTTGTTTTAACGGCATTATGTGAGGTTCATTGCTCTGAATATTATGTTTGCACGATGATGTTTATGTGTAGTACTCTCTGTAACCTACCTTGAGCATGAATGACCGTGTTTAGTATCTCAGAAGCTGTTTTCCTGGTGTGTGTGTGTGTGTGTGTTTATTTTATACTATGTTGGTTCAAGTCAACTTTGTACTAAGAGAGAGCAATTACTTGTATTCAGTAAAGTTGTATAAAAGCTGACCCTCCAGCCAAATGAAATATGTGGTTTATTAGTATGTGTTCAGCAGTCTGTTTGGTAATTAAATATAGAGCCATGTCTGAAAAGTCTTAGTTTTTTTCATCATGTCACTAGTAATTTTGATATCCCACAGCATCTTCTTTATTGCTGACAGTTACAAGTTGATAAGTTTGAAATGTGTCTGTCAGTTTGTGGCCAATCAGGAGATAAACATCACAGAGTGATGTAAAGAGGGGACATTTTGTGTTTTTTTAAAATAAAATTTTATTAAAGTATATCATTCATACATGAACATAAATAATAAGTGTATAGGAAAAGTTGTGAACTTAAAAAACAAATATGCATATCATCAGACAGGGCTCCAATACATTACCCCACCATCAACACCTTGCACTATTGTGAAACATTTGTTACAAAATTTGAAAGAGCATCGTCAAAATATTACTACCAACCATAGCCCATATCTTACATTTGGTGTGTTTTTCCCCAACCCACCTGATTATTAACACCCTGTACTAGTATTATACATTTGTTATAGTTCATGAGAGAACACTCACATTTCTGTTAACCACAGTCTATCTTCCACCACAGGATTTCTTGTGTTATATGTTCCTATACTTTGTACAGTCCATTCAAACTGCACACTTGGTGGCTTTCATCCTCATCACAGAGTTGTGCTGTCATCACCTCAATCAATTTTAGAACATTTTTATTACAACAAAAGGAAAACTCCCGTAGTCTCTTATACCCCCCTATTGTTGTCCTTTAAAATTGGTGTAATAGCGTCTTTGCCATTGCTGCAAAATTACAATATTACTGTTAACTATCATCCATAAGATTAGTTGTAATTTCCCGTGTATCACCATATTCTTAATGCTTTGTAAAAGAACATTACCATATTTATATTGTTAACCACAATCTCCATTCCCTAGATTATTCTCTAGCTTCCTTTCAACTGACATTTATGTAACAGGGGAAGTTTAACATGAAGAATTGTTAAACTGATTAAGAGCATGATTCTAAGGTTTAAGAAAACTATTTTTTTACCCTAAGGCTGAGTGAAAGTACCAAGGGAAGAACAAACTTAGAGGGGAGATTCCTCTCCGCAGCTCATTGGAGAAGTGATAGTTGCAGCCCACTGAATGGCAGAGAAGTGCTTTGATTTGTCGGGGCAGAGGCTGGGCAAGCAGGAAGCAAACCCTCCTGAGTGCAGCAGGAGCCAGGTGAGCCCCAGACAGTGGCCAGGCATGTGGGCTTACAGAGAGGGCTGCGGGAAGGGTTTTCACCAGGCCAGGCAGGAGCTGCAAGGTTGCTGAGGGACCACCCATGCTGGGACCAGGCACTGGGGCAGAGCATCCTCTGACGTCCTCATGCCTGCACCACTGACCCACAGTGCAGCAGCCAGACACCCCAGGAAAAGCTCTTCTGCTTGCAGTAACTTCCTTCCAGCACCATCTACCGAGAAAGCCTAACATCCTGCTGACTGTGAAGGAGAAATGGTTAAAGGCATGCTATCTCTTATCATAGAGCATTTATTGGAGGGTGAATTTGAAGCTGAGTTGCAGCAAATTGATAACTGGCACCTTATAAAGGGCTTTATAAAATAATTCTCTTAGGGAGTTCTCACCTGGAATTAGTCATGTTTATTGAAAGCAAAAGGATTATTAGTGTTTTACAGTTAATTTTTAAGTGAAAATTTGTGTTATAAGCAATAGGGATGCCCTGCCACAAAGTACCAAGTATCCATAACTTCACTGTGGGAAGCCAGCAACTCAGTTATTAAGTTAACTGGTAAGTGGTGTGTAACAAAAGCATTCAGGAAGAAGCAAAGCTCAAAATAACAGGCTTCTAGTCATTCTTACTTTGTGGTTCTATACTCAGTTTTATAAACTATTGACATTTCATATCAAGGAAAAAGTATGGTATTGAAGTATATATTAAATCTCATAAAAATAACTCATGTAATAAGTTATTCTGAGGATATGCACTAAACTATTTTTAGAACATTGGCCTTAGCGTAGCACCAGAATTTCTTAATTCCAAAAAAAAAAAAACCCGAAGAACCCAACTTGGCATTTACAACCCAATCGTTATATAAAGAACATAACCTTTGCTTGTTTCTCTTTCTATTTTTAATTTACTGTGACAAATAGAAAAATTTAATAATTTCTTCATAAAGTATGACCTATTCATTCTCCCTAACAGGAAACAAGGCAGAAGGTAATAGAAAGTGGTAGGTCCCAGGTCCAATTAAACCCTATGGTCATGTGCATTTCACAGGCTCTCATTCAGTCCATTGTGGCTAGTGATTAAGTGGATGGATAGATGATCCTATCAGATATTCTCTTAGAAACTGTTTCTGTTTCCTAGGCTGCTCAAGCAAACACCATGAAATGGGTTGGGTTAAACAATGGGAATTTATTTGCTCACGGTTTTGAGGCTAAAAGAAAGTCTGAATTAAGGTATCATCCGGCAATGCTTACTTCCTGAAGACTGGTGTTCTGGGGCCGGCTGCCGGTGATCCTCGGTCCTGGGTTCCTCTGTCACATGGCAATGCACATGGTGGCCTCTCCTGGCCTCTTTGTTCTTTCTGGTCAGTTGATTTTCAGCTTCTGGCTGCTCCCTGTGGCTTTCTCTATCTCTGTCTGAATTTCATTTCACTCATAAAGGACTCCAGAAAGAGGACCAAGACCCATCCTGAATGAGGGGGGCCACACCTTAACTGATGTAACCTCATCAAAAGGTCCCACTTATAATGGCTTCAAACCACCACAGTAACTAAGCTTGAAGGGAAAGAAAAATTAACCTTACTGAGATTAATTGGTTTCAAAAGATAGCTGGTCTGGCAAGCTCTCAGCTTCTTGCCTGAATGCTTGGTAAACCCGTATTCAGTTTGTATCTGTATGGGGGAATTTTGTGTGCCATCAAGACATGTTTACTAAATCAAAAGTAGCAAATACATATTCCAAGTACCAGTACCATTCTGGGCTTTGTTGGGAATATAAAAGGAACTTCCTGTGTTATTCTGGTGTTTGTGGCGTTTATTGTACGGTGTTGCCACCATTGTGGTGTGGTTAAGCCTACCTGTAGAAGAGATTTGTATATCAGGAGGCTGCACTCAAGGGCTACTGGACTCTTAATTCTTAGATTCTAGGTTATGGACTTTACAAATTCCTACAAGTCAGTAGTTAGCATTGGTGAAAGTTCTGGCAACTAATTACCCTTACCCTTAAGACCATACCTTGGCAGCTGTTAATACTTATTACAGGGAAAGAGAAAATTGTGACTATTATTTTACAAAAGTATTAGTTAACTAAACATTCTAATTTCTCTAGTAGCCAACTGGAAGGGTCATCACTGCTTTACTAGTTTACAAAGAAAGCAGATGAAAATCTGGTACTCACTTTTAATTAAGTACCCACTTTGTTCAATTTGTTTGGTATTCTTTTATATTCATACACTTTTTTGTTTTTACACCAAACTAGCACTGCCAGCTCAATGATTAACATAACCTTTGGGTTGTTTCTCTGCTCTAAGAAAACCCCTGACCTTCCTGGGTTCCTTATTAATTTAAACTCTAAAATCAGGAATCAGTATGAATCACTTTTAGAAGCCTAACAGAAATATGACAGTTTAGCAGTTACTAGATATAGTCTTTAATATGAGGTAACTGCTGTTCAGTATTTTCTTGAGTAGAGCAAGTAGGTGGATGATAAAAACAGCATGTTCTCTTGTCTAGCAATTAACCTGAATATAGTCAAAGTTCTTTCCTAACAATAACTTTGGTTATATTCAAAGCTGTCAGAAAATTACTGCGTAAATACTAAATGTAAGATTTGGAAAACTCTCATTTGGGGATGTATGTGTGTGTGTTTCTATTTTTAGTTCTACTAAATCTAAGTTTAAAGGGAGAAGCAATGAGTATCTCTAAATGGAATGTTCTTTTCAGTTATTCACATTAAGTCTTGGCCTGTAAGGTGTGACCGGAGCAACTATCAGAAGTCAAGTGCAGTAGTTATAAAGCCATTAACAAGAAGAATCAGGGAGAGGATGGCAAGGAGAATTGCAGAAGTGGCAGCAATGCTGTGGCACGAATGAGGGCACATGTTCAAAGGAGGCAATTCGAGCTTGAAGAGAAAAAAAAAATAGACAATCTGAACTGATGGTTTTTGTACAGCTTGTTTTAAAATCAAGAAAGGCAAGTTTTCTGAATTTGGCAATGTAAAGTGAAACTGCTTATAAATATATGACGGGGTGGTGCAGGAGGGTAGGCTCTCTCCCTTTCTAAACCCTTATAATTCTCCCACCCAGCATTCTTATCAGATTTAAAATACCATATATTACACTTATAAGATGCAAAATTTTAGAATGGGCAAGGGTCAAATGTTTGTGAGTAACTAGCAAATTTTCAATATTTCCAGAACTCTAAATGCATCTGCCCTTTGATGTTCGCTGCTTTCCACTTGCTTTGAAAACCAAATCACCTCACAGTAGCCTCCAAAAATGTATGCAAATCTAGAAGAAGGAAAAATACTGAAACTGTGTTGTACAAAAAGCACAATTTGGGGGGACGTCTATGGAACCGAGTGCACCTTCAATGAATACTCTGTCAAACAAAATCCAGGATATTCTAATCCTAATGTGGAGAAATAGAACAAAAGAATAGAATTAAAATGTAACCAGGCATACATACTCTTTTACTCAGTTTGGATTTTGTACAGGAAACTAAAGTTAGAATGGAACAGAGGAAAATGGAAATGTTCTGCGGTACAAAACAAACAGCATAATAAAACCAAACATGTTTTGCTGGAGATTTGAAAAAAAAAAATGTTTAGCACCTATGTACTAGGCTGGGCTCTTTTCAAAAACAGGATTTGTGCGGTGGCGACACCTAGAGGGCTGATGGCTGAGTACAAGTTACAGGGTGAGTGAGCTTTGTGTTTCGTTTTAACCATCACCAAGGCAAATAAAAAGACCTGCGAACACAGCTGTGAGAAGGAAATTCTGCCTTAAACACACACACACACATTTTACTTTTGCTTACTCGAAATTGGCAGTGGAAGTCTGGGGAAGGGGAAGCTTAGCAGTGTTTCAGAAATTTACCTGCATGGATCAGGAAAAGTGGGTTCTCAAAGGAGGTGGGTGTTCTGGTCTTGGGAGTGGCAGGGTGGGTGGAGAGGCCTGGTGGAGGGCTGGGGCCAAGCGCCAGAGGCACTGTGCTGCATTTTACCTCCTTGTAGTGTGCATTCTCATGGAGTTCTATAAGTTTGAAAGTAAACTATAGACCCAATAAGGTTTCCCTTAGCACCAACGACCGGGTCTTGCACAGGTAGGTGACAGAAAAATATTTAATTAAGTATGATTTTGCATTTTGGTGCAGTGACATGGTGTGCATCACGTTACTGAGCTAGCTTTGTGGTGGGAGCCCCATGTCACCATCCCAGGTCAGACCCAGCCGGGCCTGCAGAACAGTACAGGCAGGACACCCGTGGGTATGAAAGACAGTCAAGTCCTAGAGCCATCACCTGATGTGTTTCTTGCTGCTCAAGGAGGAAGAAGAGTTGGAAAGAACATAAGGATAGAGAAGATGGGCCCAGAGACATTTTTCTATTCGTGCATTCTGTAAAAAAAAAAAAAATTAATTGAGCACTGTATTAGTTTCTTATTGCTGCTGTAACAAATTGCCACAAACTTAGAGGCTTAAAAGAACACAAATTTATCTTACATTTCTGGGCATCAGAAATCCAAAATGGTCTTTTTGGGGCTAAAATCAAGGTGTCAGCAAGACTGCATTCCTTTCTGTAGGATCTAGGAGAGAATCCATTCCTCACCTCTTCCAGCTTCTAGACTAGAGGCTGCCTGCAGTCCCTGGCTTCAGGCTGTACCATTCCTATTTCTGCTTCTATCTCTGTTTTCATGCAACATCTCCTGACCCAGACCCTCTTGGTTCCCTCTTAAAAGAACTCTTGTGATTACATTAGTTCCACTGGAATCCAGGATAAACTCCCCATCCCAAGATACTTAATCCCAACTACACAGCCCCCTTTGCCATGTAAGGGTAACACATTCACAGGTTCTGGGGATTAGGATGTGGACATCTTTCGGGAACCGTTTTTCTGCCCACTGTAAGCACATTCTGTTATAAGCCAACATTGTGCCAGCCACAGGTGATGTAAGACCCCTACCTCTAATTGGGGGAAGGAGAGGGTGAAGTCACATAAATAAACCAGACTTCAGGCGTGCAGCAGGTAGTAATATAAATAACTCAGTAAGCGGCCATCTCAGCTGGGGTGACCTGTTCAGGCTTCCCAAATAAGGTGACGTTTGACCCAGGTCTGAAAGATCAGGAAGAATTAGCCAGATGAGTGAGGAAGGGAGTTTTAAGCAGAACAAGTAGCCCATGCAAAAGTACATAGATGTGTAAAATAGCCAAACAGTTTCAGTGATTAAAAAGATGTTGAGCTGTGTTGTTGGAAGTGGAGGGAAGATGAGGCTGAACGTAATGGCGCAACTATGTTATGAGAGATTGTTCTTCTTCCAATAATATCTGTTCTGGGCTCAAAAAAAAAAAAAGAGCAAATTGATCTCTCACACAAATACTGCTTCCCAGTGTTTATAGTGTAGGAAATTATGCTTAGCTGTGCTGGGTCGAATGTATTATAATCTACCTATTTATGGCCACTTCCAATGATAAAAGAAATAGGAACTAGAAAGCTAGAAGAAAGATACACGATTGATAATCCAGTGAAAATATTAAAAGACACAATTTCTGGAGAATGATATATTTTTCATAAGTCTCAATATAGTTCTGTTCTCTCACTTCATGAAAATTTTATTAAGATTTTCATTAAGAAAAAAATGTCACCATGGTAAAGACCTAAAGGTGAATTGTTAAGAAATGTGAAGCAAATGTATTATTATTGAACCACTTCACATGAAAGAGCTTGTAAAACATGTATATTACTGCTATTATGGAAATTTTATTTGATTTTTATCTTTTAAATATGGACTAACCCACACCTGGTACTTATTTTACTGATTGCCAAAGAGACCAAAAATGTATGGCTAGAAGACCAGGAGGTCCACCAAATCAGCCTTGTGGCCTGTTCAAATCCCTTCCTTGAAAGGCTTGTGGAGAAGATTTTGATAAGGAAAATATGAAGATTAACAAATATCTGAAAAGCCACTCTATGCCAGGCATTGTTCCATACCTGCAAGAAACAAAGAGAAAGAGTTTACCCTCAGAGAGCCACAGGCCAGCTGCAAAGTAAAGATGTGGAGACAAATATGTAAACAGTCATGCTATTTTGTATGATAAATGCTATACTTGAAATATGGTCTGAGGAAAGGTGGTGGGCTAAAACACAGTGGAAGAACTGCCAACCTAATTCTTTCTTGGAGAGTCTGTTAGGAAAGTCTAGTCATAGTAAGTGATTCTTAAGCTCAATCTTAAGTTTTCTGGGGAAGGAGACTGGGGGAAGAGACATCTGTCAGAGGGAATATGCAAGGGATGGAGGTGGAGTAAAAGTTTGGAATAATTGGGGAATCGCCAGTGTATTCTTGACAATATCAGGAATTGCAGATGGAATGGTAAGCAGGGACCAGACCATGAATGGCCTAGTACTGAGTAGTGTGGGATGTGGACAGTAGCCTATAAGCCCTTGCTACTCAAAGCATGGTCCAAGGATCACCAGCATCATTGCTAGAAATGCTCTAGAACCCAGTCCAGTAAAAATCACATTTAAACAAGATTCTTTGGTGATTCTGAGTCACATTAAAGTTTCAGAAGTGCTGCTGTAGGTTTCAGGGGGCTTTGAAGGATTTAAAGTAAAGGTGTCAAACATATTTTCATTTTCAGGAAATCACAGGTTTGACAGTAAGAGAAAAGGCTGGGTGTGGAGGGTGACATGGGGGGAGCATAGAGACGAGATACCCATTAGAAATTTACTTGGGGAATGATGAGGGCATGAACTGAGGTCGTGGCCATGGGGATGGGTTTTTTTAGCTATTAGGGAGAGGGAGGAGTAAAAGATCATCCTTGGCCCCCAAATTTCCTGGCTTGGTTAATGGATGCCAGGAACTAGGGAGACAATGAGGTTTTTTTGGACACCCAGACTTTGAGGTGCGGAGGGTCAATTGGGTGGAGCAGATCACTGTTGGACAGCACAGTGGCAGCAGTGAGATTGTTCAGGAAGTTCTAGAGAACAGAAGATGAAGGAGCAGCCAGAGATACAGGAAAACCAGTAGAAAGTATTGTAGTGAAAGCAGAGGGAGAGAGGAGTCTCAAAGAGAGAACAGGTTAAACAAAGGCTAGAACATATCCTTTGGATTTGGCATTTTGGAAGTTGTGGATGAGTTCCTATATTAGTTATATTCCAAAAATTGGGAGAAAGAAATTCAGAAGCTATGAGATAGTGAAGAGAAATGGAATAGGGCCAGTGATGCATATAGAAAGTTACTAAAGAAAAAAATGTAAGTTGGGGCAAGTGGAATTCTAGGAGCAGATGTGACTTTGAAGGACTCTCACAGAAGCAGGGAAGCCACTTGAAAGGGAGTGTGCTTCAACAGAAATCTTACAGAGATCCAAGAGAAGCATAAGGAGTCCAGAAATAAAGCAAAAACAGAAAATGTAGATCAGAAACTTTCGAGGCTCTATGACGAGTTTTAAGAAGGAGGACAGAGAAGACGAGATGGAAATAATTGAGAGAGGGAGGAGTGACTCTCCTTTTTAAACAGTGGTCCTTAAGAGCGACTTAAGTTTTGTGCTGTCTAGGAGTTAAACCTGCCTGTTGTCTTACATGCCTAATAGCTGCTTGGTCAGCTGTTCATGCTGCACAACGTGTCTGAAACTCGCCACGCCACAGGCCTATTACCTCTCTGCACTTTACTCCTAGAAGAAAATTTTCAGTGCATTAGAAACTGGGAAGCCTTCATCAAGTTCTTGTACTTTTAAAAATTTATCATAGTACATGGACTACAGAAAGCTACTTCCTATCCCAGTAATTTACTTTTTAGTATCTTTCAAGAAATGCATGCTTCTAGGGGTCTGTTCCACCCAGGAAGCAAAACCCCAGGAAAGTTCTGTATATGTGAAT
This sequence comes from Chaetophractus vellerosus, assembly GCA_004027955.1. Taxonomy (NCBI): domain Eukaryota; kingdom Metazoa; phylum Chordata; class Mammalia; order Cingulata; family Chlamyphoridae; genus Chaetophractus; species Chaetophractus vellerosus. Next base: position 9,502 of record PVKH010015631.1, read on the forward strand.
GGCAGAAAACATCCTTTCTCCCAGCACTCTCCATTTTCTAGGGAAGAAGGTGATTTAATGGGAAGGGAAAGGGGCTAAAGTCTGACACATAGACACATTGAGCTCTTGGTGCCAAAAGGACAGAAACTTGGATTCCATGCCATCTGCTACTATTTTGTTCTTTTATGAGTCATTTTATTTTTATATCCACCTATTCACTTGTATATTGTCTGCAGACATGGCTGCCAACAAATTATTTCTACTACCAACACACTGCTCCTCATCAAGAGGTGGAGTCTATTTCCCCTCCTTTGAATTTGAATAGCCTTTTGATTTCTTCTGAACACACAGTAGGTGATGGAAGTGACACTGCACCAAATCTGGGACTTGGCTTTTTAAGAGGGCAAGCAGACAACATTCTTTCTACTTTCACTCTTTCGGGCTCTAGCCACTATGTAAAGGAGCTCAGTAGTCTACCAGCCCCCAGCTGTTCCAGCCACCGCAGCTAAGGAACCTGACTATGCGAGAAGCCACGTGGAGCACAACTGCCCAGCCGAGCCATCCGTCCCACAGAAGCGTGAGAAATAACAAATCGTCGTTTTAATCCATTAGGTTTGAGAGTGGTTTGTTTCACTGCAGTGGATAGCTAAAACACTGCATTGAGTATATTCTCCTCTTGATTCTCTTTCCCGGCAGGAGATCTCAAAGCTTTGCCTCCTTCCTGCGTTGGTGGAAAACAGAACAGTCAAGAATGTGACTTTTCCATCACAGTAATCATATAGCTTTATCTACCCCCAATTCAGTGTTCTATATTTCAAATTACTCTGATGATGCTTACTCTTCAGATTTGGCTGCACACTAACTTTGAATATGGAGATACTTTGATTTTTAGCTTAGAATACCTTAGAGGAAAGCTCTTCACATTTAATTATTTCATTCTACTCTCAGTTTCACTGCAGGAGCTTGTAGAGGCACCAAGTGATGGTAAGTAGCTCTTTGGAGAAAACCAGAAGCTTATGGTTGGGTTGCCTACTAACTAGAAGAGGTGAATTTAATCATAGTTATTAAGCTTCATGGCCCCTCATTTGTGAGGTTCACTTTCAAGACTCTGCAAGGAGCCCAGCAGTGTGCCTCTGTGATCATATATTTGTGTAAAATTAACCAGAAGACCTGTTAAAATTGCTGTCTCTGTCTCTTCTGTCACCCTTTCTCTTATTTCACATGTGTTGGAGTGGCCATGGGCCCACGGTTAAGGGACAGCTGAGCTGGAGATACATTTAGTTGGGAAAACATTTATGTGGCTTGCAGTCACTGCTAGGTATAAAAAAGTTATTGGTAACTGGCTTGAGGTGGCAATGACCCCAAATACTCTTACTACCCACTGTGCTAATTCACAGCATTATGACACAAAGTGCAGGAGCAGAGGTGGAAGCATGCTCTAAGCATGTCCTGCAGTACCTGGTATCAAAGCTTATGAGCATAGACAATAAATAAATAAATACTAAGTAAATTAATATGGATTTGAGTGCAAAAAGCCATAGCTAGAATATGAGTCATCAGATGTCTAAAGTTGTAAGCAGAGGATTCAGTTCTCCCTGATGCCTTGTCAAGACAGAAGTTCTCTGTGGTCAGGAATTTGGTTAATAAAGTAGCATGTGTATTTATAAAAGCACTTGTGTTAGTTTCTTTGACTGCTGTCTGTAACAAGTTACCATAAACTTGGTGGCTTAAAACAATGAGAATTTATCCTCTTACAGTTCTGGAGGCCAGAAGTTTGAAATCGGTTTCACCGGGCCAAGACCAAGGTATCAGCAGGGCTGTACTTTCTCCAGAGGCTCTAGGGAAGAATCCATTCTTTTCTTTTTCCAGTTTCTAGAGATGCATTCCTTGGCTCATGGTCCCTTTCTCCATCTTCAAAATCAGCCACATAGCATCTCCAAATCTCTCTCTGCTTCCATTGTCACATTGCCTTCTGCCTTCTGACTGTAATCTCCCTCTGTTTCCCTCTCATAATGACAGTTGTGGTTGCATTGAGGGCCTGCCCAGATAATCCAGGATATTCTCCCCAATATCCTTTACTTAATCATATCTGAAAAGTCTTTGCCATATAAGATAACATTTACAGGTCCCAGAGATTAGGACAGGGACATCTTGACTGGTCATCATTCACCTTATCTCAGGTACTATATACTCTCCACCTCCCCCCACCCTTTTTTGAAGTGAGTTGTGCAAAATAAAATTTGTTTGAATTCCTATATTTGAGAGTATACCCCTGCAGCAAATCTTCCAACAGTTAGGATATCTGTACATGACATTACAGATTGAGTCTTAGCAATTCTGAAGCATGTTCCCTTGGAACATGCCGATGGTTCTAGACCAAATGACTCTCACAATTGAAGGTCATCAATTTGAAGAATATTCAAGATTAGTTGCTGCATAAGAACATACCCTGAAACCTTACAATACAAAAGTGAAAAAAATTTTATAGAAGTTTCCTAAAAATACAAAAAAAAACCCCACCCTTTTCTAAACTATCAATAATTCTTAAAAAGTTCTATCAACATTGCTAGAGGAAAAAATGAATTATTTCTATTTTCTCTATGGAAAATCATATTACAAAATAATTTTCATATAAAGAGGTGATTTAAGAACATATAGCCAAAAAGTAGGAAAAGATATTGTAGAGATTTGTCAGATATTTAATTTTAAGAAATATCTTATTTCTCTGGATGTGGGAAGGTTGGTTGTAAAGAGTTAGGAAAACCCGAGGTTAAGGGAACAGTCATCTAGACTGCCAAGTCTGCCCAAGACTTCTGACACAAACTGCAATGAGTTAAAGTCTGAGAGTCCACCTACAAGTTCAGGGGGTCCCCAGAGCTACCCTCACTTCAAATGAACTTTCTGCAAATTCAGAGATCCCACAGACTTCCTTAGGTTTAATAATTCATTAGAGTGACTCACAGAACTCGAGAGCACTATACTTAAAATTACAGTTTTACTCAAGCAAAAGGATACAAATTAGAATCAGCCAAAGGAAGTGATGCATAGAGCAAAGTCTGAGAGGGTTCCAAACAAGACGCTTCTGTGGTTCTCGGGGACACATTATCCTTAGAGAGTATTGCCAACCAGGGCACCTTATCCAAGCTTCAGTGTCCAGAGTTTTTACTGGGGTTTCATTTCATAGGCATGACTGATTGAATCAAATCAATGGCCTATAATTGAACTCAGTCTCTAGACCCCTCCTTTCCCCAGAACTGGGGCTGAAATTATAGGGCTCAAAGCCCTAACCCTCTACTCAAATGGTTGGTCGTTCTGGCCTTGGCCAGCTCCCATGGCAAGTTATCTTGTTAGCATAAACTGTCTGGTGTGGTCAAAGGGACTTATCACAAATTACAAAAAACTAGGGAAACTCCAAGGGTTTAGAGGTTACCCCCCTCCCCCAGGAGCTGGGACAAAGGCCAGGCCTCTCTTTGAAGGCCAAATTCCTTACTACATATTGGTATTTTCAACTTTTAAAAATTTATAATTTGATATGATATAACTAATTCTGCACTTTTACTTTTGCATTATTTTCTTAAAGACTCCCAGAATTGTATGAGCTCCAGTCCCCATAAAACTTGAATCCAATCCCAAACGCTAGGAGAAAATCTTGAAGAGTTTAGCTAAATAGGAATAGCTGAAGAGCAAGGCTTTATGTTGTGGTGTGTGACATCAAAGACGGTGCTTTCTGGATCTGCAGACACATTTCTCCCACATGGGACTCAGGGCTCTTGGGCTGTATGGCAAATGTGTATCTTGACACGGTCCAACTGAGAGGCATTGTTCAGATAAGATATTGGTGAGGACAGCTGATAGGGACATTTCTAGTCTCTGTTGAATTCCACATTCTGTCAGAGTGAACAAAGTCCCCTAAGACAAGTCCACAGTCAGCCTCCGCAGTGGCTGACACTGCTATGGGTCCTCGCCGATGTGGGCTGTGCCAGGCAGGTGTGCCATATGCCATGGTTATTTGTGTTCAAAACACTTGTTACTTGGGTACTCCTGGAGTCTCTATGTAACATTTGTGTAATCAATGTATCTTAAATATATATATAGATATATAAAAAATAAAAAATAATATTTAAAAAAATGCTAAAAAAAAACACTTGTTACTTGAAAAGAAAGATGCTGCTGCTCTTTTACTAGCCCCCAAATTACTGTTACATTATTTTTTGTTTTCAGTTTAAACTCCATCTACAAGCATATCTCTACCTCATAAACTATGTACTTTGCTGTATCTACCTTCATTTTCCTGATTTCCTCCTTAAAAATAAACATTTCCCACAGAGCAATTCAATTTTAAGCAGGGAGGAGAGAGACATTTAATAATCAAGTATAACCATTACCCAAAATAAGTTCTCCTTTTCATTTGAATGTACATTCCCTGAATGGTATCCCAACTCCAAATATATTAGGTTTGTTAGCATGAAAATGTTTTATGCATTGTTCTCTAATTAAGGTTCAGGAAGTGGTACTCCCAGCAGATTTGTAAATGTATTCCTTTATATTGACATTGTACCATTGTTGAATTTATGGGATTGGAGAAAGTACCAAAATAGCTATTCACCTCTTATTAATATTCACTGCAGGGACTGACTTGAACTTCATGATTTAAAAAATAACCTTAAGTGCCTGGACATTTCAGTGTGTTTCATTTTCATCTGAAAATTACACAAATAATTTTTTCCAAACCAGCAATTTGCTTTTACTTTGGAAGTTTGATTTTTTTCCCCTTACTATTGAAAGAGTTTCCTAGAGTTTTTATCATCTAAGTCTAGTTCTCTAAAGAACCATATTAAAATGTAAGGAAAGGATTTGAGAAGTTCTTTCTTTTTTAAATGTAAAATAAAAAAAGCTTTTAGAATCACTTTCTAGAATGAACCAATTAAATATTTTTAAAGTTTTAATTTTTAAAAGAAGCTTTAGATTACATAAATGTTACATCAAAAATATAGGAGATTCCCATATACCCCACCCTCTCTCCCTTCCACACTTTCCCCCACTAACAACATCTTTCATGAGTGTGGTACATGTGTTATAATTGATGGATGCATATTGAAGCATTGTCACTAATCACGGTCTTTAGTTTACCTTATAGTTTACACTTTAAACTGCACAATTTTATAGGTTTTGACAAAATGTATAATGGCCTGTATCTGTCATTGCAATGTCATGCAGGACAATTCCAATGTCCCCAAAATGCCCCATGTTACACCTATTCTTCCCTCTCTCTCCCCTCAGAACCTCTGCTGGCCCCTGCCTTTATATCAATGATACAGGTTCTTCCATTGCTAGAACAATAATAAGTCTACTTTAGTACATAGTTGCATTCCCCCATTATGTTTGTTCCTTCCTCAATCTTGAGCATTTGGACATGGTGATGCCCACTCTATTTCTGATTGACAGGGGGCTTAGATCCCATGGGCCAGATGGATGGAACTGTCCCTCTTGCAGTTGTGGACTGTTTTTTGGTATGGGCGTTGTCCATCATCTTCCTTTTGTTAGTTGTCCTGGGTGAGTCCCATGAACTGGAGAGTAGGTGTTGCAACTCTGCTGAGATTCAGGGCTCAACTGGCACATGAACAGACCGAAGATTTATGTCTCTGGGACATATATTCAACAAGTATAGTGCTAATTATAGGTTCAAATGAAAGGGGTAGAAGAGCTATGTGTAGGAAAATTATAATTGAGTCTAACTGTTACATTGGGGAGCATATATTCCAAAGTAAGGCCCACTGACAAGGTACTGAATTGCTGAGATTGTCTATCCCACCTATAATGTCTAGATGTCTCTAGAGCTCTCAGGAGCCCTGCTGTTTGAGACACTGTTCACTGTGGCAGTCAATGAGTTCCTGCTGAGATGTGCATAAAATGTACCCTCTGGAATGACCTCCTGACTCACTTTGAAATCTCTTACCCATAAAGACTCTTTTTTACTTAATATTTATCCCTTTTGTCAAGGTCTTTTTCCAGATGCATCACTAGTTGGCACTTGGTAATAATCCCTTGGTGCCAGGGAGACTCATCCCCAGGAGTCATGTCCCATACGGGCGGGAAGGTAATGCATTTATATGCTAGGTTTGACTTAGAGAGAGTCCACATTTGAGCACAAAGGAGGCTTTCAGGAGGTTAACTCTTAGGCAAGATATAATACTAGGCTAAGTTTTAGTTTCACAAGACAAAGGTTCCTAAGTACAACCATCAATATCGAAGGCCTGGTCTGTCCTCCTTAGCTAGGCACTGCCCATATACTTGCGAGATTCTTGCTGCTCGATGAGAGAATGTAGCAGGACTTCCCAGGATGGGAATTCAATATTCTTTCAGTATTGTGTGGGTTTCTACCCACCAAGACAACACAGCGTGACCACTTGAACATATTCATATGCCATAGAGGCATGCCCCAGGTGCACCTATCCCCACACATCCTCCCATAACTGACACCCCACACCAGAGATCCTCCCCTGCCACAGTTGTGACCCTTCTGCAATCCAAACCCTCCC